>JAFMPE010019996.1:539-32236 GCA_024759925.1 Ficus religiosa | reverse complement strand
AGCAAGTCGTTCGTTTGAATGGATTAAAAGTATGAGAAGAAACACGTGGAAAGAGACGATTTGGAGTGAAATTATGCAACAAAAAATGTTACTTACACGTACATAACTTGAGTCCGCTGGCACGCACACACACACACACACAAATATATGTATTAACTTTTGTAGATAAGGATATAATTAGTTGTACATATTTGAATATCGGTCCAACTTCAAAACCTGGCGAAGAATCACAAGAATCATGTTCCTAAAGAGACATAAGATGTTTCCTTTTAATGTGAGTTCACATGGGACGGTTATAGCGAATCATGTCACTTAATTTATCTTCCATTAAAAAATATCACCTAATAATTGGTGGTATATTTTAACGATAAATCTATTCCTAACTTCATTATTAAGATATAAAATTCAAATTCTCATCTTCAAATTTGAAAAACAAACAATAGTAATTAAAAAAAAAATGATTTGCCATCAAACAAAGTGGTGTCTTTTATGCAGAAGGCCTAACAAGATTTTACGACAGTAAATAGCCAAGAAGTGATATATATATATATATATATAATGCTGAGATAAGTATGATGTTTTACCTGGATTTTGGATTAGAAACCCATAGAGGCTGTACATACGTCAATAAACTAACTAGTAGCTAGTGTTTGCTCAGTGAATTCCCACTGAATTAAACATATTTTACTGTTATTTTGCTATTAAAAGGATAATACAATTAATTTAGAAGATAAGAAATAGCTATTTGATATGATAGTTCGTATATTATGTATGTAAAAAGACTAGTTCAGAGCCAAAATAAACGAGTTGGAGAGACAAGTCACCTTCTGAATGAAAGGTACAAAGACATAAAATGGTTTATTCTTGGTGTTCATGAACAAATAGAGACGTTAATAGAAGAAAATCTGCGGACTTAGAAGCCTACTCTGAAGACATAAGATGTTATCTTTAACGAAATTACTTGAATGTACTAAAGATCATTTATCTTCGCCTCCCAGCATTCGAATTTATTCTACTCATAGATTTCAATATTGGATTTTATACTTCTATTTAACCTGAAAATTTAAGGCCAAAATGTCCTTACCAGTTCAAGACGTCTTTACGTAAGATATCAGAAGTGACCGTTAAGATATGCTGGCTGCATATCAACAGGTTTATATATATGTATGTATAGAGAATATATTCAGGCTAGGATTGGCCTGAACCTAGCTAAAGCTGGGGTTTGAGCTGAACCTGGTGAAACCTGGGACAATCCTAGGCTACTAGCCTGGCGCTTAGGCCAAGTCCAGCCGGGCTTTTCACAGTTTGTAAGAGAGAAAGTTTTGTAATTTTTCAAATTTCCTATAGTTTATATCATGTGCCAATTTGGTGTGGGGGAAAACTTTAATTGACGAAAATTATCATCAAATATAAAATCTCATGTTAAATTATCAAGAAAAATTAATTAAAAGTGTACCTGAATCCATGAAGATAAATTAGAGAAGGATGAAGTCTTTCACAGTCAAATCTCTTTAGGTTCTTAAGATGCTCTGTGGATTCTCTCTCGTAATGGGGAAGGAGAATGAGAGCAAATATTACATATAATTATGATTTGATTTGGAGATCACAACCCTTATAATGATCCTTATATACTAACTCAAATTAGATTCTCATCAACTCTAATTCAATTAGTATTGGATTTCTACACATTAAAACTCATATCCAATAGATATCTCTAGAGCCCAATTAATATATCACTTATTTAGTCCTATTAAATTAGATAGTCTATAATATAATTGTCATTTAATATGTTAGTCCATTATAAAAAATTAATAAAATTCCCAACATTTGGTACTCAAGTAGGAATATTTTAGAAAACTAGTAAATCCTCTGTATTTCCAAGATTCGATGTAATTATTATTTTATAGTTATTTTGATGTGATTTGCTTACTTGTACTTTTGTAGGTACCAACTTATAGAATCGCTCGCTTCGAATCTATGCTAGCTAGCTAGGGACACGCTTTAGCTATTGTTTAATGGCAAACAAGACCACTTTGCAGGAACACTTGTCGCCAGTTCTAACATGTAGCCGTTTGTGATTTGAGTTCATCGTCACATTTTACCTCATGTTTTGTTGTATCTGGTGTTGCATCTAATACGAGACGATAATCAAATTGGTCAGGTTTCATGTCTTGTGAGAATTGATAAAATGGTTTTTTCACAACTTAGTTTGACAAGGTTTTGTCAAGAATGACGCTTTTACTTTCATATTATAAACACAGGGGGACGATCGTGGTTTTCTTGAAAATACAAGTTAAAATTCAGCGTTTCTATAAAACAAGGGAGTTTAGTACTTATCTGTCTTATTTATTGCTAGTATTTACATATTGAAGTGCTCATAGTCTCGCTATGGTTGTTGCTGGCGCTGCAGTTCTTAGTGTTTGATGTTGCAAGGTATTCGTTAGCAGTTCTTTTTAAAATACTACATTCTTGATGTACAAATTATACTACTAGCTATATTATATTGGTTATTAAAAAAAACATATGGTATATTCATTTTTTCCTTTTTCTTTTTTAAATTTGTTACATATAGCTCTCTTAGTAGATCAAAAAGTCATAATCATTGATAGTCATCGATCTTAATAATGAAAACGATAAATAATGTAATGGATACATATACTAATTTATAAGTAAATAGACTATTTTCTAATAACATGAAATATTTTGGGGTTAAATCTAAGAGTAAAATTGTACGGGTTTTGACTCAGATAATATCATATCAAAGAAAGTACGAGTCGTTACGTAATCATTACTAATATAGAAGATTCACTGGACTTTCAAAATATTCCTACTTGAGTGCCAAATTGGCGCATCATATAAACGACAGCAAATTTATTACTTCTCTCTAATAGATTGTGAAAAGCCCACGCTCGGACTAAGCCGGGCTAGACCGGTGCCGGGTTTGGCTAGTTTCGGCTCATGCCCAAGCTTAGCTTAGTACAGCCTAGGAAGGATTGACCAAGGCTAGACCAGGCCTATTCTAGCCCCAATATTATGTATTTGTTACTATGTTATAAAGGAGAGTTTCCTTTTTCCATTATTCAAAAACTTCATCAACTCATATACATATATATATATATATATATATATTTTGGCGTGACTTCTATGACATCATGTTCATGTTATTTATCAAGTGCACATGGAAGAAAATTTTGATCAAGATGCACATTAACTGAAATATCCTTAACAGGGTTTGGATTAGTGAGATTAATTATTGGTGTGGACATTATGATTAACGCAATCTGATATTTGCCGGTTAAGAAGAATTGCTTGACGGGTCAGTGTGAACTCGGATGATTTGGGATAAATAAAGACCCCTATTGATAATGAAAAATGATAGTTCTATTTAGGTAACGATCAACGAGAAATTCATAAGTTTATCCTTGTCATGTTTATCCATATACGAAGTAATATAAATCAAGTTTGCTTCTTTTTGTTATGTAATGAACGTCAAATTACAAGCAAGTTGTTCATGGTGCGCAAGTATGAGAAAATACACGTGGGATTGAAATTATGCAACAATAGAAAAATCTTTTATTGCACGTACACAACGTGAGTATGCGGCTCAAAGTGGTAGACAAGGATAAACAACAACGGTGCCAACTCAAATGAATGCTTTTCTACCAAAAAAAAAGAAAAGCCAACGGTGCCAACTCAAAAGTCAAAACCTCGTAAAGAATCACATGAATCTTGTTCCTACTACATTTATATCTGTAAAAGCGAATGAAAAATTATGCTTCTTGGTCTTTTCATGAGAAAGACATTGAAGAGTTCACCTCGGAAGTTCATAGCAATATTAAATCGTCCTAAAGATGTATGTATTCAACTATGTATTTTAGACATGATTATGTTGATACACGGATCTGCTCTGACTACGAAGTGCCGTATCCAACCCTACTCCGGCGCATTCTTGCCGGAAGTGTTTAACCGGCTAGAGCTGAGTAGATAGCTCCGACTCCGAGAATATCACTAGCCGGCTACACCTCGCTGCCACATGGACGCGGGCCGCGTACTCGGAATGGATCAGTGCTCTGGGTACTCCCTCAAGATGCTTGGAGTGGCCCCGCCCGCGCCGCCTCGTGCCTGGCACGACCCCTGACACGGTACTCGCCTAAGGCAAGTTCTGCCCACCTACCGCCGCACCACGTCACATCGCCGCCACTGCCCCCGTTCTGACAGGGGCTATCTCCACCATCACCGGCACAGTGACAGCCTAGTGCCTCGAATTAGGACGCGTGGCGCTTGTTCATTGGGCCCCCAGCTACTGTAGGCCTGAAGCCTATGGGCCTCATTAGATATCCTATATAGCCGATCCGACTAGGCCTCCCCGAGGGTCCGGATTCGCGAGAAACTCCTATAAATAAAGGGCAGCCCCCTCAAACCAAGTATGATCATTTTTCCTTGTTAAAGCTCTGCCTCTCCCTTCGCTCATCGGTTCCCTGACTGACTTAAGCATCGGAGTGCCCACGACAAGCACCACACCAGTGTCCCCATTACTCCGAGGTGCTTCTCTTGTGCAGGTGATCGACGGCGGAGCGACTGGCCGGTCCCGACCGGACTACCCGACCACCTTGGGTGTTGCTGCCGGAGTCGTACTCAGCATCAACAGATTACATGCACTATGATAGGTAATTTTACACGTGATTTCATACTGAAATATGAAATTCGAATCCTTAGAAGATCTTTTACCTCTAAATATAAATTTAATAAATAAACTTCCTACTTTTCTTATATAGAGCCAAACTTCGGCTATGATAAATCTACTGCTTGTCATCATACAAATATTTGAAGCCCCTATGGTAGGTGATTCGGTTAAGTAATATTATTCATAAACAAATGTAACTTGTTAAGTAGAATTGAAGGATTTGGAATTCGCACACTAGAATTATAATGCTAGAAATAAATAAACTAGAATATTCTATAGAATATTCTTTCAAAATATATGATTCGAAGCAATTGTCCCCTTTGGATGAATGCACGAAAAAGCCATTTCAAATAATGAATTCGAATTTCGAGACGAAAGAACTCCCAGTTTATCAAAATATCCAAAAATTTCGAAAAAAAAAAATCGCTGACCACCCTCAGTACAGGAATAATTGATAGAATTTTTTGAAGAATACTGCGATGCTATGATCAAAAATGAGTGTCAAAACAAGATAGAAATGTTATCATTATAAGCGGTCCAATCGGTTGGTAATTAAAGAACACAAAAAAAGATAAAAAATGTTGATTAACAAAAAAGGAGAGATGATTTACAAGAGAGAATCTATCTGTATTTACTAAATTCACAATATTGAAAAAAAAAAAGGAGAAATTCTTTATTCCGATTTCTTACTTGTTCCGTTACTGAATTGATTTAAGTGGATTTACATACTCATAAAAAATAATTTATGGATAAAAACTATTTCGCTTTAGGATTGGTCCGTGTACGTTTACTTTTTTTTGTTCTAATCAGAGTTCGGCAGAAACTTCAGTTAAGTTATGCTATAGAAAAAAGAGAAAGAGAATTCTTGACTTATAGTTTTTTCCCTTTTGCTAAGAATAAGAAAGCATTGGCCTTTTTCAAAATACTTCAATTGGTACACACAAGAAATAGGACAATTCAGTAGCTTTCTGTTCAATTTCTCGTAAAGTCAATTTCTCATCGGTACAAGTCAAGGGAATGGACCCCGGGCCTCTAATTTCCATATAAAGGACACGACGAGCATAAATACCCTCTTTAACTTCTATTCGGATGGATTGAATGTCTTTCATAAAATTGATGATCCCCCTGTAAGGTTAACAGAATTTTTTTACATAGGCGGAGTTGCAACGAACGATGAAGAAAACTGCAGAATTATGCCCAATTTTTCTTACAACCAAGTGCAGCCCCTTCACCGTGTCACCAAAAAACAGAGTTATATATTGGACTTAGTCCAATCATACATGAAGTTTTTTTTTTTTTTTTTTTTTTTTTGGTTTTTTGTTTTAACTCTCGATAGAATCCCCACCGAAGACCCGAATCAGGCAATTTTTGCCATTCTTCCGCCTTCATGTTTCTACCCTCCATCGTCTTCCCACCATGCTGCATAAAAATTCTGTCGAAAAGATATAAATCTAATCTTCTCCAGTATCACAGTATCATTGGGAAGACAATTTATAGGTGTTCTCTGTATTGAATAAGCAGGGGCATAGACAAAGCAGTTGAAATCAGGTTGACGGGGACACCAAGCAATTTTTACATGAATTAGGAACTAGTATATATTAAGAGGATATAAGATCATAAATTACCTTTGTTAAGCTTTTCTAGCGTATAAACTGTGACAGTCATCAGTTCTTATAAAGAAAATAATAAGCTCTGCGGTCTCACGTTACTTGTAAATAAATATATGTAATGGTTCATAAGAAATAAAACACCTTCCAATGGCATGAGCCTTTTTGTGGAAATAAAACCATTAATAAACTCACGTAATTATCCAACCCTTTAGCATTATCCAAATCTTCACAATTATCTTCGAGCTAGCTAATATCTTCTTGAATTTCAAATGTTTGAATCTGCTCACAAAACTGCTGTGCAGTTGTTGCAACACTAGTCGAAACACTTAAAAAACAGGATCCTAAAGAATCAACTTTTTCTACCGGTAGCATTTTGCCAGATCTTGCTCCGTCAATGATGCGAAAATTTCAAGCATAGAACCACCGTATACCGAATCATTAGACACGAAAGGACATAATTTAGACCTTTTTCATCCTTAGAATAATTACTCCGATCACTTAACCTTATAAATTTAGTATTTTAAGATTTTTCAGTCTCGAGATTATATACACGTATGTTTTTTAAATTGTTTTGATTAATTGTGCTTGATGCTTAGTGGTTGTACTCATTCAAACTATTCTCAAGACAATCCTCCTTGCTGATAAATGAAAATTTTTCAAGATTAGTAATTGACGATTACGTTACTGAGGACATAAAGAAAACTTCATTCAAGAAAGTACAGAAAATGTGCGGAGCTTTTATACACAGTGAAAAGCATTGCTTCAAAACTCAAAAATTTTAAACTAGATTCTAAACTAATGTTACATTATTTTGTGATCACTTTTATTTTCTTTCTTGGAGGAAAAAAAAAAGACAAAGTAATGAAAAAAAAAAAAGAAGAAGAAGAAGAAGAAAAACTGCATTTTACAAATACTTTTATGTAATGCCACATTTAACTCTCTCATACACCCACTTTTATTTTAATTTTAAGAAAACATAAAGTATCTCTAAAAAAAAAAAAAAGGAAATAGTAAAGAAGAAAAATTCAAGTAATGTCTAAATCAAAAATTCAAGTAATGTCATACTACATTTAAAGAAATATATAAATATAAAATCATATAAACAAACATAGCAAAAATAAATAAAATAATAATAATTATAAAAAAAACCACAATGAATCATTTTCAAATACTATAAGAAAAAAAATAGCACATAATACTAATTAATTAAAAAAGTAAAAGTACAAATTGCAATAGTTGTTGGCTCTTCAAGAGACATTTTTCTTCTATTTTTATTTCACTTGAATCCTCCATTGATATTTTTCATGTAGTTATAAAAATTTCTTAATAAAAGAAATTGATGAAAAACAATTTAGAGTTTACAAAATGAACAATTTAGAGTTTAGAACAATTTCTTAGGATTATTTTTTTTTTATTTTTTTAAATATTATTTTTATTTATGATTAACGTGGGTATGTTTTTTAATTATGTTATAAAAGAATATTTTCACATATAGGTATATAGGGGTATGAGCATTCTTAATGATTTTAAGGTAATTTTTTTGTAGGGTAAAAATATATTAAAACATTTTGTTGGCTTTATGGGGATATTTATCAATACAGTGGGTGCAAATAAATTCTCCCTAAAATATAGAGAACTATTAATTTAAGAGGGGTCAAGACTAATTTATACACAGACTTACTATATTAAAATAAAAAAATTTAAAAAAAAAAAGCTAGGGGGGGCCATGGCCCCTCCATGTCCCCCCCCCCCCCCCCCCTGCATCAATGCATGCATTTGCAGTTTATAGATATTCATGTCCCCTTTATGTCTCTCCACTGATGTTATGACACGTCAATAAAATATGTATATTTAATTGCAATATATTATAAGATCAATCAAAAGATTATATTAGTTACATATGTGTTATATTATTATTGGAAAGATATGAATGGGCGCACAAATAAGAAGACATATAAACTAAATCCGTAATTCACAAGAAGAAAAAATAAGTACCAAAAATAAATAAATAAACTAGGAAACTAATTTTTAATATTCTCTCAACTAATTCTGTGAGTAGACGGCTCGTTGCTTGGCTCCACGTGTAAGAAATAGGAAGGCATTATTTAGTCGATTTATATGGGACATATTTACATGTGTCGGAAAAAATACCAATGTACTAAAAACACAATAGAAAAATAAATTAAAACAAAACTACGAAAAGATAAAGAATTTATGTAGTTCGGCAAAATTGTTAAAGTCTATAGAAGAGAGAAAATAAATTCATTAGCACCTTCAGAATTAATACACACTCATCAAATTCATCAACCTCTCCCTACCCAAAACCCCTTATATCATTTGTCTATCTCTCTTCTCACTTTCTCTCAAAAGGAGACACACACTCTTTCTATTCTTTTGACCATACACAAAACTCTTAACACAATAGACGTATTTATAGGCTCTCAATAGGACACAATAATATAACTTTCTCAAACTCACAAAATAGCAACTTACCCAAAAACTAATTCGAGTCATATACCTAACAATCTTTCCCTTGATTCAAATTCTCTGATCTCACACTCACGCTTAATGAGAGTAAAAATGTATCGAGTTCAAACTCTCATCTAACTTGACACGAGAGCTTGATTTCTTCTTCCATGCTTTGTCTTCAGTTATCACCTTCACCTTGTTACATGCTTTTACTCTTGCAACTTCTTTCACAACAAAAGAAGGCTTTTCTTGGCATGGCTCTACCTTCATAGCTCCATCTACAACTGTCTTTCATGTTACCTTGTACAAATTATTCACTTTTTCACCCTTCATGACGACCAAAGCACCTCTCTTGATTTCCATTAAACCACCCTTTGCTGACTACTCATATCTTGAAGTGTCCAAAGCACTCAAGAAATTAAACTTCTCCTTAATCAAGGAACATGCCTATCATTCGTCAATGTCCTTACAACTCCATAAAACATCGCCTTGACAATACCTATTCCGATGATTTTAGCACTCGAATCATTAGCCATAAAGCACTCTTTATATGGACACATATGGAATGAACATTCCAAATCTAAAATCAAAGAGTCAGAATTATCCTCATCGGCAATAGTAACAGAATAATCATAATCTTCACTATCATACCTATCACTAAAAATGTTCCAGATTCTGTCTCTTGAGCTTTTCGCTTCCTTCTTTCTTCAAGATGCCTTGTTAGTTCTTCACAGTTTATCATAATATGCTTGTTCTCATGGTAGTAAAAGCACTCAAGTTTATTTCATGAACTTGATTGGAAACGGTCATCTTTCCTCTCATAATATCTCCTTCGTGTCTTACTCCTATCCGTACTCGAAGCTAACTTCACCACTTGTTCAATATGAGACAAACTACTAGGTTGTTTCATATTTTTAGTCTCCAACAAAGCAATTGACAACTTATCAATGGTCAACACAGTTTTTCCAACCAATAGTGTAGCTACCAAAGTCTCATATGATTTGAGTAGAGAGGCTAACAAAATTATTGCTTAATCTTCCTCATCAATTTTGACCTTTAAACTTAACAATTGGGTTATGCACCTATCAAAATTGTTTATATGTTCCCAAACATCAGTTTCCTCATCCATCTTCAACTCATACAACAACTTCTTCAGATATAATTTATTTTTTAAGTATTTTGACATATAAACTTTTTCCAATTTTTCCCTTAACTTAGAAGGAGATTTTTTTATTCATAACACTATATTTTAATTTTGGAGCCAAACTCAAATGAATAGTACTTACCGCTCTTGCTTCTAATTCTTCCCAATCTTCATCACTCATCTTTTCTGGCTTTTTCCCTTGCAGTACTTTCAAACGTTCCTATTGTACTAGAACATCTTTCATTGTACTATGCCAGATGCTAAAATTACTTTTTCTATCAAAACACTCAATATGATCAGATCTTACTCCAAACATCATCTTTATTTTTTTTTATTCAGATCTTCAAACTGGCTCTGATATCTCTTGTTGGAAAAAACACCCTTGTACCTAAAGCACGGCATAAAAATAAACTAAAGCAAAAATAAGAAAAAACAAAGAATTAAAGTAGATTGGCAAAATTGCCCACATCTATGACAGAGTGAGAATAAATTCACTAACATCTTCAGAATTACACACTCATCAAATCTCTCAACATCTCCCTACCTAAAAGCTCTCACACCCTTTTCCTATATGTCTTCTTACTTTCTCTCAAAAGTAGGCACACACTCTTTCTATTTTTCTGATCACACTAAAAACTCGCCTATTATAGGCTCTCAATAAGATATAATAATATAACTTTCTCGAAATCCAAAAACTAATTAGAGTCATATACCTAACGATATATATGTTTCATGTATACTTCTACACATAGAACGTTATTAAAATATCTTTAAAAAAAAAAGAAAAAAAAAAACACAACAGAAAAAGGAGTTAGTACCTGTTTATTGTATGTGCTTGAATGGCACATAGTTGCATTCACCTCAGAACTAAAGATTTTGCAATCTTTACCCTATACAAATAACCTTCTCTCTCTCTCTCTCTCTCTCTCAAAAACCGGATTAGGAAAAATGGACAGTTTTCGATGAAGAAAGAAAGCTCGTTTTAGGGCAATGATCCTAAACCTTTGATCGGAGGATTTCAAATTACCCTACGAGACATATCACTCTCACACGTTTTTCTTTCTTTCTTTTTTTTTTTTTTTTTGGGATAAAATTCACTCGTTCCAGTACATTATTATGTTGTCACTTTTATTTTCTTGGCGGAAAAAAAAAAAGAAAAAATAATCGCCAAAAAAAAAAAAGATTATACTCTTACGATTAAAATACTAATTAAAAAGACATGCATGCATGCTGTTGACAAGAAGAACAAATAAGTAGTACCCAAAAAAAAAAAAAAAAAAAAAAAGCAAGAAAGAAAGAAAGAAAACTAGGAAACTTATTGAGGAACCATTTTGAGGTCCAAATTTGAGTGGGACCCATGTAATAGAATTAACGGGTCTTGGTGGATTTGTGTTCTCCGTCGCGAGGAGATCGAAATCATATATTTATACACGCAAAATGGTATTCGGGTGAATGAGAAATTGATGCTCAAAATGTGCCCATTGGAATAAGAATTTTGTTGGAAAGTTACTTATATATGTGGAGTCCTACATTGCTTAGGCATGAAAGCTTGATGGACTTTATAAGGATTTGCACTTTTGGACTTGGGTAAGATTGTGAACCCAAGATGCTCTCTCACGCATAGGGGGGTGCAAATCACAGCTCCAGTGGGTTAGGGGCCCAATGTGTGCGCTCGCACAACGTGGGCGACGTGAATGTCGATTAGTCGAGCTTGCTCCGCACGGACTTTGTTTTGGAATTTTTTTTTCATTTTCCAACATAAATTCCTGTTTTTAATGTTCAAAATCTGTTATGATTGTTCATACTAATGGTGCATTAATCCAGATTAAAACCAAAGATTTTCATTTTTTGCACTAATGGTGCATTAATCCGGATTAAAACCAAAGATTTTTTTGGTTCTTGTAACATCCCATCCTTGAGCCTATAAAAGGAGGCCTCCACAAGCTTGAAAATACACATTTTTGATACACACAAAATCCTAGAGCACAATTTTTCTTTATGTTGTTTTCTTGTTCTTGTTTTTCTCTTGTAGTGGTCGGGTTTTTGAGTTTGGTGATAAAGGGGAGACTTTGGTTTCAAGTTCGCCGGAAGCGGTTTTCGATCATGCTAGAGTGCCGTTGTTTGTCGTTGTATCCTGGAAGATAGATGTCCGTTGAAACCTCGAGCACTTATTTGAGGGAACGAATCTATTTTAAGGAAAACGTGTCTCACGTGCCTCGACGATTTTATTTGTGTCCTTCGAGTTAAGGTTCAGTTTCGGTGTAATCAATTTTCGTTATATTCTATTTGAATTCACTTGTTCATTGTTTATGCTCTATATATTTATTTCCTAACACTCTTTGGCTCGGTACATCGTGTAAGGCGCAGCGAATCCTCATGTATATTTCTACATGTATAACACGTATAAAATATTTATAAAAAGAAAAAAAAATCCAAAAGAGAAAAGGAAGTTAGTGCTTGCTTGTACTGTATGTGCTTGTATGTCGCATAGTTAAATTCACCCCCAAGAACCAAAGATTTTGCAATCTTTACCCTACAACGATGTCTCTCTCTCTCCCAAATACCGGATTCTTAGGAAAACTGTAGATAGTATTTGAGAGGAAAGCGACCTCGTTTTAGGGCAATGATTCTAAACCTTTGGTCCAAGGATTTCAACAATACATTTTTCTTCTTCTTCTTCTTCTTCTACCCCTCCCTTTTTTTTATTTTTTTTGGATAAAAGTCACTCGTTTTTCTTTAACAAATAGGGGTAGACCCTAAATCTATATATAGAGAGAGAGAGAGAAGCCTTTAGTCGGATTTCTTTGAAACTACATCTATAGACCCTACATATATAGACCCTACATCTATAGAAATTAAAATTTGAAACTAAACAATTGCCACTTACAATTAACAAAAATGAATTACCAATTATAAAATAATCTATAACAACGCAATTATGTTACCAACATCATCAATATAATTTTAAAATCAAAGAAAAAGAAAATCCTCAAGGCATAAATAACATTCCTAATTAATTAATTCATCGCAGACTTGTTTAAACTATTTAAACTATTTAAACTGACAATTTTTCCATATATCATAATCATAAACATTAAACATTTAAGTTCAATAAAAAATCTTAAACATAAAATCTTTAAAAATCAAATTATCATGCAAATCTAAATAAAGAAAATTACACATATATTCTTAAAATATAAAAAGATTAATTTCATGAATACCCCTTGAACCATACACCCTATTTTAATTTTGTCCCTGACCTTTCAAAACCATTTACTATGCCCCTTATATACATAAAACCATTCAATTCACCTATCTGTCCACATTCGTCTAGCAATATTTTAATGGTTATTATAATATAAAATGTGATTAAATTTTAATAAAAAAAAACTAGTACTCTTTAATATAGAAACATTTTTAAAACATACCCGAACTTCGACAAACTAAAACATTAAATTAAATTTAAGGGGGGGAAAAACATGCGCTCTTTCATCAATCTTATTGAAAAAAAAAAAAAAAACCAATCACCCGTCGACGAGGACTTTGATCCATCCACCGTCGAAGACCTCATGAAGCTGATCTTCAAGGTCAAGGTCTACAAATCTTGGGCCGCCATGGAGCTCCATCACAAGCAAGAAGCCCAGGAGGCTAACATCGCTTTGCGTTGGAGCCAAGGACCACCTCGATTCCGCGCGCCATGGGAACCGCCATGGATGTTCCACCGATGAAAGGGGGAAATGGCGGGGATGGCCATGGAAGCTACCATGGATCACCGATCCGATTACGCCGTGCAAGCGGTTCCATGGATTTAAATAAAATCTTGAAATCTCTCTCTTAAACATACATATAAAAAATAATAATAATAGAAACAAACAATCCGGGATTGCCAAAGTGGCGAAGCTCCTGCAACCCGACTCCCACTCAATGACCCAAGAAACTCCCACTCAATGACCCTTATTTTCTTGGGATAAAACTCACTTATTCCAGTACATTATTATGTTGTCACTCTTATTTTCTTGGAGGAAAAAAAACAGAAGACAAAAGACAAAATAATCGCTAAAAAGAAAAATGGTTATACTCCTACGATTAAAATACTAATCAAGACATGTATGCGGTTGACAAGAAGAACAAATAATTAGTACCAAAAAACAAAAAAAAAAACAAAAACAAAAAAAAAAACAAAAAAAAAAAGCAAGAAAGAAAGAAAGAACACTAGGAAACTTATGGAAGGCCCTACTCTTCGGCTCTGTACATCGTGTAAGGTAAATATTTTTTTTTTTAAAATATATCCAGAACAGAAAAGGAAATTAAATGCTTATTGCATGTGCTTGCATGGCGCACAGTTAAATTCACCCCCAGAACCAAAGATTTTGCAATCTTTACCCTACAACCAGGTCTTTCCCTCTCTCAAATACCCCACAGAACCAAAGATTCTTAGGAAAACTGCAGATAGGATTTGAGAGGAGAGAGACCTCGTTTTAGGGCACAGATTCTAAACCTTTGGTCGAAGGATTTCAACAATACGATTTTCTTCTTCTTCTTCTTCGTCTTCTACCCCCAGTTTTTTTTTTTTTTTTTTTTGGAATAAAACTCACTAGTTTTTCTTTAACAAATAGGGGTAGACCCTACATCTATATATATAAATATATATATATATATAGAAGCCTTTAGTCGGATTTCTTATTTCTAGTAGGAAAGTTTTTTCTTGAGGATTTATGAGTATTGGTAGAGTTCTATTCCTATTAGGAATCTTGTCACAATTTCTTTTATTTTCTGAAAATTTGTCGACTTTTTTTTAAAAAAATATAGAAGACAAAATAATTAAAATTTGAAGCTAAACAATTGCCAGTTACAATTAACAAAAATTGAATTACCAATTATCAAATCTATAACAACACAATTACGTAACCAACATATATCATCAATATAATTTTAAAATCAAACAAAAAGAAAAATCCTGAAGGCATAAATAACATTCCTAATTAATCAATTCATCACAGCCTTGTTTAAACTGTTTAAACTGACAATTTTTCCATATATTATAATCATAAACATTTAAGTTCAAAAAATATATATTAAACATAAAATCACTAAAAATCAAATTATCATGCAAATCCAAATAAAAAAATTACACATATATTCTTAAAATCTAAAAAGGAAATATAAAAATATTAATTTCATGAATACCCCTTGAAATATACACCATATTTTAATTTTGTCCTTGACCTTTCAAAGCCATTTACTATGCCCCTTATATACATAAAACCATTCAATTCACCTCTCTGTCCACTTTTGTCTAGTAATATTTTAATGGTTCTTCTAATATGACTTGTGATTAAAATTTAATTAAAAAAACCAGTACTCTTTAATATAGAAACATTTTTAAAAGATACCGAAAATTTCGACAAACTAAAACATTAAATTAAAATTTAAGGGGGGCAAAAAAAAAAAAAAAAAAAAAAAAAAAAAAAAAAAAAAAAGCTCTCTCATCAATCTTATTGAAGAAAAAGAAAAAAACCAATCACCCTTCGACGTGAACTGTGACCCATCCACCATCGAAGACCTCATGAAGCTCTTAAAGGTCGAGGCCTATAAATCTTGGGCCGCCATGGAGCTCCATCACGAGCAAGAAGCCCTGGAGGCTAACATCGCTTTGCGTTGGAGCCAAGGATCACCTCGATTCCGCCATGGGAACTGCCATGGATGTTCCACCGATGAAAGAGGGAAATGGAGGGGATGGCCATGGAAGCTGCCATGGATCACCGATCCGATTACGCCGTGAAAGCTGTTCCATGGATTTAAATAAAATCTTGAAATCTCTCTCTTAAACATACATATAAAAAATAATAATAATAGAAACAAACAATCCGGGATTGCCAAAGTGGCGAAGCTCCTGCAACCCGACTCCCACTCAATGACCCAAGAAACTCCCACTCAATGACCCTTATTTTCTTGGGATAAAACTCACTTTTTCCAATACATTATTATGATGTCACTCTTATTTTCTTGGAGGGAAAAAAAACAAACAAACAAAAGACAATATAATCGGCAAAAAAAAAAAATGTTATACTCTTACGATTAAAATCCTAATTAACAAGACATGCATGCAGTTGACAAGAAGAACAAATAATTAGTACCAAAAAACAAATAACAAAAAATAAAAATAAAAAGCAAGAAAGAAAGAAAGAACACTAGGAAACTCATGGAAGGCCCTACTCTTCGGCTCGGTACATCGTGTAAGGTAAATATTTTAAAAAATATATATCCAGAACAGAAGAAGAAATTAGTGCTTGCTTATTGCATGTGCTTGCATGGCGCATAGTTAAATTCACCCCCCAGAACCAAAGATTTTGCAATCTTTACCATACAACTAGGTCTTTCCCTCTCTCAAATACCCCACAGAACCAAAGATTCTTAGGAAAACTGCAGATAGGATTTGAGAGGAGAGACTCGTTTTAGGGCAATGATTCTAAACCTTTGGTCGAAGGATTTCAACAGTACGATTTTCTTCTTCTTCTTCTTCGTCTTCTACCCCCCATTTTTTTTTTTTTTGGGGGGACAAAACTCACTAGTTTTTCTTTAACAAATAGGGGTAGACCCTACATCTATATATAGAGAGAGAGAGAGAAGCCTCTAGTCGGATTCTTATTTCTAGTAGGATAGTTTTTCTTTGAGGATTTATGAGTATTGGTAGAGTTATACTCCTATTAGGAATCTTGTCACAATTTGTTTTATTTTCTGAAATTTTGTCTACTTGTTTTTTTTTTTCAAAATGTAGAAGACAAAATAATTAAAATTTGTAACTGATAAACAATTGCCAGTTACAATTAACAAAAATGAATTACCAATTACAAAATTGATAAGTTAGTTTTAGACTAATTAATTGGGTACTTTTAACTTATTATTTTATTAGTTTTCAATTTGTTTCTAGGTTCTTTCACTTTGTTTTATTCTCTTTTGTAGGATTTAGGTAAAAAGGTGGATTCGTTGTTTTTCGGCACGTTTGGAGCTAAAATGGAGCATTTGGCATGCTTTGGCGTGAAGATTTTGTTTTGAAGAGTTTTGGACATCTACGCATTAATTTTATGGGGCCTAGGCGCTTGAATTAAGTTTTTCAGTATAAAAACCCGAGGGTATTGCGCCTAGAGCAATTTCAGTGGCGCCTAGGCGCAAATCATGAATTCCAGTTTGGGGCCTAGGCGCAAAAAAAGAGGGCCTAGGCGCCAATGCAAGATCATGCAGGATCCAATTTGATTCTCCAAATTTGAAATTCAAAAATCAAATCTTTCGGTCCATGGCTATAAATAGAACCCTTTTCAGGGTTCCAAAAGGGAATTTTCAGAGATTTTTCGCTAGAAAAGAGAGGAGTGAAGAATAGGAGAGCAATTGGTGAATTGGAGAAAAAGAGTAGCAACTCCGGAGATGGAGCGCGGCAATTCCGATTTATAAATCAGTTCTTTTCCTTTTCTCACCATGTTTAAAACTTTATTTAGGATTTTGTTTAGTTTCATTATGAACTAATTTTCTTTTTCTAGGGCTACGATGTAGCCGGATTATGAATGTTCAAATTCATCATGGTTTAATTCAATTTTGATGTTCATTCATATCTATGCTGAGTGTTTAATCTATTCTTAATGCTTGTGAAAGTGTACGCGCCCTTTCCGATTGATTTGTGATTCAATTTGAGACTGAGAAGTCGGAGATTTTTCGCTAGAAAAGAGAAGAGTGAAGAGTAGGAGAGCAATTGGTGAATTGGAGAAGAAGAGTAGCAACTCCAGAGATGGAGCGTGGCAATTCCGATTTATAAATCAGTTCTTTTCCTTTTCTCACCATGTTTGAAACTTTAATTAGGATTTTGTTTAGTTTCATTATGAACTAATTTTCTTTTTCTAGGACTACGATGTAGCCGGATTATGAATGTTCAAATTCATCATGGTTTAATTCAATTTTGATGTTTATTCATATCTATGCTGAGTGTTTAATCATAATCATAATCATAAACATATAAATTCAAAAAAAAAAATCATGAACATATAATCACTAAAATCAAATTATCATGCAAATCCAAATAAAGAAAATTACACACATATTCTTAAAACCTAAAAAGATAATATAAAAAGATTAATTTCATGAATGCCCCTACTATACACCCTATTTTAATTTCCCTTGACCTTTCAAAACCATTCACTATGCCCCCTTATATACATAAAACCATTCAATTTACCTCTCTGTCCACTTTCGTATAACAATATTTTAATGGTTCTTCTAATATGAAATGTGATTAAAATTTAATTTAAAAAAAAAAAAGCTAGTACTATTTAATAAAGAAACATTTTTAAAAAATACCCAAAATTCAACAAACTAAAACATTAAATTAAAATATAAGGGGGAAAAAACATGCGCTCTTTCGTCAATCTCATTGAAAAAAAAAAAAAAAAAAAAGACCAATCACCCGTTGACGAGAACTTTGACCCATGCACCATCGAAGACCTCATGAAGCTCTCCAAGGTCAAGGCCCATAAATCTTGGGCTGCCATGGAGCTCCATCACGAGCAAGAGGCTGAGGAGGCTGACATCGCTTTGCGTTGGAGCCAAGGATCACCTCGATTCTGCCATGGGAAACGCCATGGATGTTCAATGAGGATTCTCAAAACGTTTAGATTGTGGGGAGCCCACATCTATTATCGTCGTTTGGCTGTCTCACCGTTCAAACATTGACAACTCATTACTATTGCCACATCAGCTTTTTTTTTTTTTTTTTTACCCCTTCTTCACGCTGTTAACAAATGGAATATGGGAGAGACCAAAGGGAACAAAGGCCAAATCTGGGCTCGCACAAATGATGGAGGCCCACCTCATTTTGCTCAGATCTGCACAAATGATTTAGACCAGTCAGTTTTCTCTTTTCATCAACATGCATAAAAAATTACTAACGATGGCAAAGGGTTTTACCCAAAGGATAATATTTAACGTAAAATAATCTAAATTTTTCCATAATTAAAAATTAAAGTTAGGATATTTAATTTAAAATTACTAGTACGGTTCATTACATTCTGAATGAAAAGATCTTATCCGGATTGTTAATAATGAGATTATTGGAGTGAAAGCGTTTTATATAATTTGATTATATAGGACTGGAACATGATTAATTATGAATATCTAATAATTTCCGTTCTCATATAGAGCATTCAAAATTAATCAATGATGGTCATATGTAAATCGATCTTAATTCTAAGTAATTAATAGACTCCTATTTATTATACCATATTTTTTGAAATAGCGAGTAATGACGCAAATGAATGTTGTCAAATTCTTGATACATTGAAAATATAATATAATAAATAGCCAGGAATATTAATATATAAAATGAAATTCATTCCTTCGTAAAGAAGTCAGATGGATAGTTCCAATAAGTGTTGATCCGAGACTTAAATAATAAGAGCATTCAATTTATGATTAGATTATAAATATATTATTTATTAGAGAATCAATGACACTTAAGGAGAAAGATATAATTAAAGAGGTTAATGGAAAATACCTAGTTTTAATTATGAACCGTTTATGGATGATTGATTTATATGTGACTATATCAATAGACAATTCAAATCCTTTGAATATAATTAGTTTTACAATTTTAAGAGTGCAATTCCAAATTTTTAGTGGAATAATTTTGAATTAATAATTTTGATATTTTAATTAAGGTGTTAATTAATTGTCAAAATTATTGGAGCTTAAAATTATAAAGCCCATAACTCCTCTCAATGGCTCCATTGAATCATGTGAACATTATTTTATGTTAGGTTAATTTATTAATTTAGAATTGAGAATTCTATATTAATATTCACACAACAAATTAATCAGATTAATTTGTATTTTAAATAATATGATTATTTGAAATAAATTTAAAATTGTTTTAAATTAAAGATTATGCAGTGTGGGAAGGGCCACATCGTAGTTGTGCACCACATGGTGGTTCACATTATATCCATAAAGTATATGTGAAATTTTGAATTTTGAATTTTAATAAATGTGGAAAAGAAAAGATCGGTTATTTTATTTTGAATAGTTCAAAATGAAATTAAAAAAAAAAAAAAAGGGCAATTGATTACATAATGGGGGAGAGAGATTTATCTCTCCCATATCTATCATACACGCCCACTATAGGGAGGTAGTGGGCATGCATGTTGTTCCACAAGGAGAAATTGTATTAATTAATTAATTAATTAAAAATTAAAAAAAAGGGGATATCAGTTATATCTCTGTAATACTAAAAAAGGGTACACATGATGTATCTAAAAAAAAAAAAAAGGATACATTAATTTCTTTTTTGACAGAGAAAAGAAATACGTACCTTTTTTAAAGAGTTTTTTCTCCTCTTCTCTTTTACTTTGTTTCATGTGTTGAGAATGTAAAGTAAATCAAAATTCAAGTGTGTGATCAAACCCAAATTCAAAAACGTCTCATTTCCTGTTCATCGTGACTTGGAGAACGCAGAGAAAGAGTCGTTAGTGTTTCTGAAGGATTTGGAGTTCTCAAGAAGGTTCTTGAAGGAGTTCAAGAATTTCGACCTAATCGGACAACGGTCAATCTCTAAACTTTTTTCTTAATTTATTTTGTTAAATTAATATAAGTATTGTCGCCGGATAAAAATTTGAGAAAAATGTTTTTTGTATAATTTGATCCGTACCATGCTTCTGCTAAAATTTTAAAAACTAGTTTTCGAAACCAACAGTTAATGCCAGCTTATTGTTTCTGCTTGAATGGCACATAGTTGAATTCACCTCATAACCAAAGATTTTGCAATCTTTACCCTACAAATAACTTTTTCTCGCTCTCTCTCTCTCTCAAAAACCGGATTAGGAAAAACTGATAGTTTTTGAGAGAAAGAGAAAGCTCGTTTTAGGGCAATGATCCTAAACCTTTGATCGGAGGATTTCAAATTACCCTTCCAGACATTATCACTCTCACACTTTTTTCTTTCCCTTTTTTTTTTTTTTTTTTTTTTTTTTGTATAAAACTCACTCGTTCCATACAGTATTTTTTGTTACTCTTATTTTCTTGTTGGAAAAACAAAACAAAACAAAACAAAAGACAAAATAATCACCTAAAAAAAAAAAAAGAATATACTCTTACGATTAAAATACTAATTAACAAGACATGCATGCGGTTGACAAGAACAAATAAGCAGTACCAAAAAAAAAAAAAAAAGCAAGAAAGAAAGAAAGAAAACTAGTATTCTTTAATATAGAAACATTTTTAAAAAATACCCAAACTTCGACAAACTAAAACATTAAATTAAAATATAAGGGGGGAAAAACATACGCTCTTTCATCAATCTTATTGAAAAAAAAATAAAAAATAAAAATAAAAATAAAAATAAAAAAACCAATCACCCGTCGATGAGATCTTTGACCCATCCACCATCGAAGACCTCATGAAGCTCTTTTCCGCCATGGGAACCGCCATGGATGTTCCACCGATTAAAGAGGGAAATGAAGGGGATGGCCATGGAAGCTGCCATGGATCACCGATCCGATTACGCCGTGAAAGCAGTTCCATCGATTTAAATAAAATCTTGAAATCTCTCTCTTAAACATACATATAAAAAATAATGTTAATAGAAACAAACAATCCCGGATTGCCAAAGTGGCGAAGCTCCTGCAACCCGACTCCCACTCAATGACCCTAATTTTCTTGGGATAAAACTCACTTGTTCCGGTACATTATTATGGTGTCACTCTTATTTTCTTGTAGGAAAAAAAAAAAAAAAAACAAAAGACAATATAATCGGCAAAAAAAAAAAATGTTATACTCTTACGATTAAAATACTAATTAACAAGACATGCATGCGGTTGACAAGAAGAACAAATAATTAGTACCAAAAAAAAACAAAAAATAAAAATAAAAAGCAAGAAAGAAAGAAAGAACACTAGGAAACTTATGGAAGGCCCTACTCTTCGGCTCGGTACATCGTGTAAGGTGCAGGGAATCCTCATGCATATTTCTTCATGCATAACACGTAAAAAATTATTTTTTTAAAAAAAAAATCCAGAACAGAAAAAGAAGTTAGTGCTTGCTTATTGCATGTGCTTGCATGACGCATGGTTAAATTCACCCCCCAGAACCAAAGATTTTGCAATCTTTAACCTACAACCAGGTCTTTCCCTCTCTCAAATACCCCACAGAACCAAAGATTCTTAGGAAAACTGCAGATAGGATTTGAGAGGAGAGAGACCTCGTTTTAGGGCAATGATTCTAAACCTTTGGTCGAAGGATTTCAACTGTACGTTTTTCTTCTTCTTCTTCGTCTTCTACCCCTTTTTTTTTTTTTTTTTTTTTTGGGATAAAACTCACTCGTTTTTCTTTAACAAATAGGGGTAGACCCTACATCTACATATATATATAGAGAGAGAGAAGCCTCTAGTTGGATTTCTTATTTCTAGAAGGAAAGTTTTTCCTTGAAGATTTATGAGTATTGGTAGAGTTCTACTCCTATTAGGAATCTTGTCACAATTTCTTTTATTTTTGAAAATTTGTCGATTTTTTTTTTTAATATAGAAGAGAAAATAATTAAATTTTGAAACATAACAATTGCCAGTTACAATTTAAAAAAAAAAATGAATTACCAATTATAAAATCTATAACAACACAATTACGTGACCAACATCATCAATATAATTTTAAAATCAAACAAAAAGAAAATCCTCAAGGCATAAATAACATTCCTAATTAATTAATTCATCACAGCCTTCTTTAAACTTTTTAACCTGACAATTTTTCCATATATTATAATCATAAACATTTAAGTTCAAAAAATATATATTAAACATAAAATCACTAAAAATCAAATTATCGTGCAAATCCAAATAAAGAAAATTACACATATATTCTTAAAATCTGAAAAGGCAATATAAAAATATTAATTTCATGAATACCCCTTGAAATATACACCATATTTTAATTTTGTCCCTGACCACTCAAAACCATTTACGACACCCCTTATATACATAAAACCATTCAATTCACCTCTCTGTCCACTTTTGTCTAGCAATATTTTAATGGTTCTTCTAATATGACATGTGATTAAAATTTAATTAAAAAAACCAGTACTCTCTAATATAGAAACATTTTTAAAGAATACCGAAAAATTCGACAAACTAAAACATTAAATTTAAATTTAAGGGGGGGCAAAAAAAAAAAAAAAAGGCTCTCTCATCAATCTCATTGAAGAAAAAGAAAAAAAAACTAATCACCCTTTGACGAGAACTTTAGATCGTGGGGAGCCCACATCTACTATCCTCGTTTGGCTGTCCCCTTGGTTGTCTCACCGTTCAAACATTGCCACATCAGCATTTTTTTTTAAACCCCTTCTTCACGCTGTTAACAAATGGAATATGGGAGAGACCAAAGGGGACAAGGGCCAGTTCTGGGCTCGTACAAATGATGGAGGCCCACGTCATTTTGCCCAGATCTGCACAAATGATTTAGACCAGCCAGTTTTCTCTTTTCAGCAACATGCATAAAAAATTACTAATGAAAACCGTTAGTAAAAATTACTAATGAAAAACAATTATCAACAAATTAAAATAAAAATTCACAAAAATATATATATATATATGTAAATTAGAAATATCCAAGTAAAGATCAATATAAGATTGGAGTCTTTTCATTGCCATAAAATTGAGCTTCATTTTCTTAATTATCATCTTCCGCTATTCTTGGAGTGTAAAAAACCATAACATTCTTTCCATTATCAAATTCCAACTTCCGAGCACTAATAAAAATTGGTGATTACACAATGGTTATTTACCGTCGTGTAAACTTTACACGACAGTTACGTAACCGTCGTATAATCCAGTGTCGTGGAAGATACGACGACGGTTTCTAGGACGGTCCAAACCGTCGTCGAAATACAAAAAACCGTCATCGGGCGACAAACTGGCCACATTACACAACGGTTCTAAGTCAAAATGTCGTGTAATGCATGACATTACACGACGGTTCTGTCTGAACTGTCGTGTAATGCGCACATTACACAACAGTTCTTGGTTAACCGTCGTGTAATTGTCAAATAGAACGACGGTTTCGAGAACCGTCGTGTAATCCAAAGATTTACACGACGGTTTAAACAAAACCGTCGTGTAATCCTATGTTTACACGACGGTTTTATGAAACCATCGTGTAAGCTCCGTCATGTAATCCATCTTTTATAGTAGTGGAGATTAATGTTCTTCTATAGCAAAATTATCATTCTCATCCATGACATTCAAGAAAACAAATAATCAAATAATTGTCATCGATTAGAAGCTTCTATTAATTGTAGGGAATTGTCAGAAAAAACTTTGTGTTTGACTTTAGTGTATTAAGGTATTTTCTCGTTATCAGATCTTTAACATATATCTTTATTTTCCTATTGAACATCATCGGTACCTATTAATGGAACTGGTTTCAATATAAGGCTTTGTATCATGTGTTTTGGAATCATTTACTATGTTTATTGTGTGTTTGTACCTTTATTTAAAGTTGAATACAATCTCCCTTAAAATATATATATATATATATAAATATATATATAATTTTGACAGACAATTCAAAACATTTATGTCTGCTCTTTCAATGAAATCGACAAAAATGATTTTTTTTTGCCCCCTAAGATCTACATAACATCTAATTTGACCTTCTTTCATTATCATTATCTAGTCATTTATGAATAATTCAAAGTATAGCAGATTAACTTAAACGCATTTCTTTAGAGGATTTTTTTTGTTATGTTAGGTTTTTAATATTGGCATTTGTGGCAATTTAGGAAAAACCAAAAACTGTTGCAACAACTGTGTTACAGGTTGAAGCAGACCGTGACTTAAAGACTTTTTGGGAATTTGACTCAAATTGGGATTGACGTGGTGAATTCAGTTTGATTGCATCTGGAGAGATAATTAAGGAATTGATAATGCTATAAAATTATAGAAAGGAAATCGTGTGGATTTGTTTTTAAAAGGAAAATCTAGTTTAAATGGGATCTCCTAATCCTATTTAAATTAGGATTTCAAAAATCCAAGATTTAAATCCATGATTTATTCTTTAAATGGCTACGATTTCAAGGGAGATTATTATGTATAGGATTTTGGGGATTGATGTGCAATGTATTGAGAAAATACTCAGATAATGATAGTAAATTCTATTTCCTAAAATAAACAGATTTGAATTTTGAATTTTGAGATTGTTACAGAATAAGTTTCAACATTATCTATAACAAGTTCAAATTTTGAATGAAATACGAATTTTGAAGTATGGATCAGAGATCTACTTAGAGTTTTGATGTTGCTGCTTATAAAAAGTCTCAAAAATAGTTTGCAAAGTGTAGAGCACATAGTTATTCACATGGATCTTGAGACTTTGAAGTTTTGGTGTTCTATCATTCTTCAGTAGAAGAATTTGGAGTCTTCGGCAGGAGACGCAATTGTTCTTCGGGAGAAGAACTTGAAGCTTTCAGGAGAAGGTATTTTCAATTAAAGGGAGTTCAATGACAAGACGAGTGGTGCTTGCCGAATAGATCTGGCTAATAGGTTCAAAACGACCGGTGACAATAGGAAGAGGGAGTCTTTGGGTTGTATAAGGCGAAGAGTGCTTCTAATAATTTGATATTAGTGGATTATTCGATAGCTAGGCGTGGTCCTGAGAAGTAGATGTGACCGAACCTCGTAAAATTACCTGTGTCTCTTTTATTTACTTACTTTAGGTAATTTAATTAAATTGAGTAAATTGATAAGAACGGATCTAACATCTTATTGTCATAAACATATATAGCAAATTTAAGTAGAGATACGACTATGAAACTAGATTGATATTTTACAATATAGGTTTAACTATCCTAAGTTATTCTTCAAAACAAAATGTCCCAAGTAAAATTCGAAAAAATTAGATAAATAGTCAGCTTTAAACATTGATTTAATAAATGGTCAATTTTTTTAATATAGAAAATTAGTCATTAAGCAATGATTAATCATAATCAATCAATGATTGACCCAATTAATCAATGATTGATTATTAAAAAAAAAAAAAAAAACAGTTGTGGTTACAGGCATAACCTAGCTCTAATACCACATCTAATTTCACTGGAAGTGTAAAGTTCGAATCCGCCGCTCTCAAGTTCCCAAAAAAAAAAAAAGTCATTAAAAAACTATTTAAAAAAATAGGTTATTTAACTTCAAATCCATAAAGGTAGTGATACTTTTAAAGAACTCTCTCAACGGAGAAAAGGCAAGTTCACAAATCTATTCACTATTAACAAAATTATGCAGAGTCATATATAGCAAAGGGACACGCGTTTTCAGATGTAGCTTTCTGCAAAGTTTTAATCATGTTTTCAAAAAACTATATATGCTAGTTAATAAGAAAAATACAAACTTGGAACCATGGATAAAAGTAAAGGAATTTCTACTATAAGACTTGTTATGTTTTATTATTCGTAAAAATTGCTTTCTATTATTAAATTTTGTTTTTAATTATATGATTTATAAATATAACAATAAATAACATCGAATTGCTCTGATAAATAGACTATTAAAAAAAAACATTACCACAAATATAATTATTCTTATTGAAAATTAAAACAGGAATCCTTATAGTTGAAATATTCTAGAAAACTACTTCCACGAAAATATATATATGTGTGTGTGTTCAATATTTTCTCAGAGAATGACGTAAACAATGATTCATGGGGAGACATATTCATCGATATTTTTTTTTTCTTTTCCGCATTTGCACAAAAAAAAGTCCACATGTTCCATTATTGATGGAGTAGGAACACGTCGCTTCTAGACCAAATTAACTTGTTTTAATAAGTGACTTTCTTTGCATCGTGTCAAACCCAAACATTGAATTTTTTTTATATAGCATCCAAACAAAATAAATATTGCATTTTCTTCATTACCATTTTTTGTTTTTTTGTTTTTTTAATAAAATGATAAGATGAGTTAAGTATGAGGGTGTTAAAAAGGGTGTCAACTTAATTGAAATATCTTAATGCATTTAATAATATCTATCATCATCGTTAAAAATAAATAAAATAAAGAAAGATAAATTGTGGTGTGAAAATTTGCGAGGACAAAAATGTTCCAAATCGTACTCTGTATCAACATGAATCAAAGAAAGTCACATATCCGAAATATATGAAAAGCAGTTTAATTTTATTGTATTAAACATCAATCTGTATATAGTGATAATCAATCAGATGTGTGAAAAAAGAAAAGGAAAAAAAAAAAATCACTCATACAAAACTCTACACTCTAATAAATCATGATATCTAAAACCACAAAGCCAGGGTGACAATGGAGAAGAAGGTGGCAGACAAGCCGGCGACGCCAAGAGAGCTGGCGCCGCTGTTTGACGGTGGTGGAGCAAAAGTGGTTGGGGTGGTGGACGGCGTGGTCGCAGAGGAAGGAGGCGTGGCTGCAGATGAAGGAGGCGTGGCGGTGGAAGGAGGTGTGGCAAGGGAGGGTGATGGTGCGGTGCTGCTGCTGCCGGAGACGTTGATGGCGAGCTTCTGGCCAGCGTCGCAGTGGCCGGGGAATGCGCACGTGAAGTAGTGCTCGCCGGCGGTGGTGAGAGTGATTCTCACTGGTGGGTTGGAGGCCAAGGAGATGGTGGAGTTGGTGTTGCATGAATCGAAGTTTGCCTTGGTCACCTCGGCCACGTCGTGTGAGCCGTTCCTGAAGTTGAACACTGCACAAAAAAAAAAAAAAAAAAAAAAGGAAAAGAAAAGGTTATTCCAATTCTTACATAATACAACTCATAATGAGATCAGAAGGACCATGTTAAAAAGTATCAGTGGTATAATATATTATAATATGGCATGCACAAATAATATCTAAAATCCTATAATTAATTATGACGCTTAGTGCCAGTGATGCTGCAAACACATAGATCCAAGTTGTTTAAGTGGTCATTTTCTTGTTGCTTAGGTAATGACACAAAAAAGAGAGGAACATACATCTTTTGATTCTGCCAAAACATATCAATTTATTTCTTTATCGAAATAAAGATTAATATGTTAATTTTGATGCCAAACTGAATGATTGTGATTTGTAATAACTACTAATGGTGTTCGACGAAATTTCAAAAATATTTTGTGTTTGTTATTTCGTCAATAAAGAAATGATATTTGAGATTCATATTCAAAAATTAGCTAAACCTCCTTACCTAGAATGTCTCCAACCAAAAAGGTCTTGTTAGCAGCCCAAGTTTGGTAAGCGGAAGCGCCACCAGAAAGGATGGCCCAACCCTGTGTATCCCCAACAGTGTAAGTCTGTGGTCCTCTCGCCGGAGTAGGCGCGGGCGATGAAGAAGGTGAAGAAGAAGGTTGTGGAGCAAGAGTTGGGGCCGGCACGGGAGTGGGAGCTGGCGAACTGGGGCTTGGTTGAGGAGCCGGGGAAGAGGCTCGACTAACGTTGATGGCAAGCTTCTGATTGGCGTTGCAATGTCCGGTGAAGGTGCAGATATAGTAGTGCTCGCCGGCTGTTTGGAGGGTAAAGTTTGCGGGACTCGAATTTTGTTGAGAAATAGGGCTGGCACCATTGCAAGTGTCATATGATGACTTTGTCACTTCCGCTGCATCATGTTGGTTTGTCCCAAAGTTGAACACTGAAAGGAAAAAAAAGGTTAAAAGATTCAGCTCTATGTCGCTTCAATTTAACAACGACTGTTACAAAAAAAATTAAGAAGATTCGAAATATGTGTCCTGTTTTTACCAAGAATGTCGCCCACAAGAAATGTCTTGTTTGCAGCCCAATCGGAGTAAAAATTAGGAGAACTTGGAATAACCCAATTGGTGGAATCACCAACGATATAAGTTGTCGCCACCACCGAGCTTTGAAGCAGAGCCACCGCGGCCACGGCGGCAAAGAAAACGATGTTCAATTTTCTTGCCATTTGTGTTCAGTTCAGAATAGGTCGCCCCTGTTTTTTTACTCTGTTTTTAAGTGAGGCTAAAGCTCTGTTTTTCCTCAGACAGGGTAGTGACTTTATGAGCTTCTTTGTTTTGTATTTATAGAGTAACTGACTTAAACGTTTGGTGATTTTGAAGCCGTTGGATGGATGCCACGTGTGCTTATCTCAGCCAAGATCAAGAGTCCAGCTTTTCGGTTTAGGGATGGGCAGGTTTCCCATTTTGTTGGCCGTGATTTGGGACTTCCAGAAATTTGACTGACGCGTTAAATTTCCACCAAATAATTTGACTTTTTTATTTTATTCATTGCAATGCTCTTTTTTTATTCCTACCCTTTCTCCATTTGTTTAAAAGACCATCGTGCAAGTGGAGACAAATTGCCAGAAGACTGATTAAATAAAATTTGAATAATAAAAAGAGATGGAAATTTTCTTTGGAGTAAATGGGCAGATAGGAAATTACCCAGATGCGTTCTGAAGAAATTATGGAAAGAAAATCATTGAAGCGTACATATATGTATAATAAGAAGATCCGCTATCGTAACTTTTTAATAAATAATTTGTTAAATTATTTACAAAGAAGGATGTTAAATTCGGTTTCTGATGGTATCTGACAATGTAGATTTTAGTTACTGTGAATGTGAATTTCAGTCACTAGATATATGAATTCATACATATACACATTTCCTTCTGCATAAATTCACACTTCTAATAACTGAAGTTCACATTTACAAAAACTTAAGTTTATATTGCCAAATATCATCAGGTACTGAATTTAAGACTTTGTGTTATTTATAATATCATAACGAATAATATATGTAACATGATACTATTTAGTAATAGTTGGTCCAAAGGACAAGTCAAATTGTAATGAAATCAATTAATTGGCGTAATAGCAGATTAAAAATAAATAAATTCAAGTTTGGTAGCCAAATAAGAGAGTATGTGTATATCTAACACATCTCTCCCATACGCTACTTGTAACGTGACTTGTGTTATGTTGTATGAATCAGATGATTCAAATGTAACATTTTTTAGTGATTTTTATCATTTACATCAATATCTGAATAGTATTATATGACAAAATTTTAAATCGAAGATTAAATATAAATTTATAAATTGTTATAAAATTTTAAATAAAAAGTTACAAGTGTCGTATGGTATGCGATATCATATATGAGACATTTGCGTGAATTTGTGTGTGTGTATATATATATGTATGTATGTTTATGGAAGTGGGAAAGGAGAATTTGTCAAACTTTTGTAAGCTTGAATTAGTTTTAATTAATCAAAATTTATAGTGTCACTACATTTTTATAAAGTATATATTCAAATTTGGAAGGAAATTTTGCCACCTTTTAATCAATGGTTCTCGGAGGAAGTCGGTTTCCCAAATACTTAGGGTAGGACTTGGGTCTCTAATTATTAATAATAGTTTGTAGATCACCGCCTTTTATCAGCATGACGTGGTTAATAGAATAATGCAAGAAAATGATGCACAAAGTTGAATGGTTAATGTGAAAGTAATAGAAACCACAAGAGACTAGGTCAATAAAATTTTAAAAACTTTTGGGCGTAATGGAACCTTCCTCTGATCTGCGTTTTCGTTGGCCTAGGTGCAAAGTACCCTTTCCTACGGTCCCTTATTTGAAAACACCGTAATATAAATATATATATATATATATATATAATTGTGAGTATGAAGTTATGATCCAAGTAGGACCATAAAAAAGTATTCATAAAACTTACTTAATAGCAATTGGAATTAAAATTATACTGATATTTATTTTTATTAATAAACCATGTGGTATTTTGCACACTACTAGTATATTCACGAAAAAATATCATATGGATTCCCAACTATATTTATTACTTTAATTTGTATGTACAAATTAAGCATCGGTCTTTGGCGGATAGATAGTTAAACAAAATTGAATATTTTATTTTGACAATATTGGGATATTATTTATTTTCACTATGAATGTATGGGTGGTTACGTTAGACAAAGATTTTTTTTTTTTTTTTGGAAAACTATACACCGAGAGAGAATAGTAATTGTCTTCTAAATTTTTTTTAAGAGAATTATTCTATTTTTGGTGGCCGTGAACTTAATCCTATTTGATTCATGAACTCAAATTTATAGAGTCTGCGAAGTTTCCACGACGTTTAAAAAATCTACGTATTCGTGTAATCCTTTTTTTTCACTTGTGATTGTATTTTTTGAGTTATCAATGAGTGATGTCAAGAACGACCAATAACTTGACATCCTTCGATACATGATTTCATAGGTAACTTGGCGCATCCATCGGGGATATATGGAACCCACGACTTCATAAAATAAATATTTTAACATTCCTTAGTTGAGAACTTATACAGGTCCTCGATATATGAGACCTCGATCTATTTGATGTAGTGGATATCAAATAAACCACCTTTTTTTTTTATTTTTTTTTTAAAGAGTAAATAACGAAACAGAGCTGCTAACATCAGAAGCAACTAGTATATTTTAACTAGCTGGGTTGTCTCCGGCTACAAACACCCGAAGAATTTGCCAAAATGACTTAACAAGAAAGTCAAATTAGGCAAATGACTTTCCATTTTATTTTTAATTTTTTTTATTCATATAAATGCTGATTGTGTATTTAAAAATTAATAAAATTAATTAAAATAAAAGTTTTGAATAAAATTCCTTCAGAAGCCAAATAACTTCCCCTTTTTCTTATTTTCTTCCCGAGTTCCTCGTTCCCTCCCTTTCTTTCCCTGCGCAAGAGTCCTGTGCTCCTTCTTCTTCTTCCTCGTTCCCACCCTTTCCCTGCCCTTCTTCTGCCTTGTTCCCTCCCCCCCA
>JAFMPE010019995.1:2463-19894 GCA_024759925.1 Ficus religiosa | reverse complement strand
CATAATGCAAATTTTCAATATTCAAAATTTCAATTTAATGCAAAGTTAACAAAGTGGGACATATTGCAATAATTTAGATGGTTTAAGAGATAAATTGCTAAAACTAAAAATTTAAAGGACAAATTTTCAAAAGATGATAAATTGGATTGGGGCATTAAACTATAAATTTTTATCAGGTTCTGTAAATATTAACATATTTTTTATTTGAATTTAAATTTGATGCGTTAAGTGGGAATACCATAGCTCTAGTTTAATTAGTATCTATTATATATTACTGAAGTGTCTTCGCACCTTTTTTGTCAATATTTTTTTTGGGGACAGTTTTGCCCTTCCTTTTCTTTCCAAATTACCATCAAGTAACTACATAACAAAGATATTTTCTTTTTGTCTAAATAAAACGACAACAATCTTGGCTTTTTGTTCTTCTATATTGTTTAGTCATGCATTGCTATTTTGTCGTTTCATAGTTTTGGTTGACAGACACTGCTCATTGCTGGTGGCCCAAAATCTTTTGTACACTAAGTCCAGTTTAACCAGGGGTTAAAGTTAAAAATTAAAGACCATAAATCCTTGCAAGAGCTAGCTAAGGGTGAGCAACGTGGATTTTGTTTTTGTTTAAAAAAAAAAAAAAAAAAAAGGGGTCCTGGTGGAAGGAAATAAAAACAAAAAATCGAGTTCAGAAATCATAATTGAAGCAATTCGGTATTCCGTTATAGTAACAGTTATCATTGTGATGCGAAACTCGATAAATCAAAGAAAAATTTTCCTTAATTTATTTTCATGACATTTCATGGTTTGCGCTATAAATTGTTTTCCACTAAGTCATAGATTTTTCATTCTGTTGATTTTTTATTCAGATACGAAAATCTTAAATTTTAGGGTAAATTCTTGTTTTCTTTTTTATTTTCCTTTTTTCACAATTAGTTTGTTTTGTGAATGTTTTCTTTTCTTACTCGATATTTGAGCATTTCTTGTTTCTGGTTATCACGTTGATTATTGATTATTATTGGTTATTAATTGTGAGTCAATTTTTTTTTTACTCCGTAGTGTGATATTTCAGTCTGCTAGATATAATTTTTATTCTTTTTCCTCTGTTTTTGTCGATTTTTATTGTCTTGTTCTGTTAATTTGCTCAGCAAAATTTGGTTTGCCGTGTTTGTGAAAAAGTTCTATTTTTGTTAGTGGAAAACACTAAAAAAATTTAAAAAACAAAAAAAAAAATCAAAATACATTTACTTAGCAGTGAAGGGACTCTAGTGGTGGCATACGGAACTTAGGGAGTGTTTGGTGAATGAATTTAGTTTAAGATTTTTAAGTTTCAATAGTAATTTTTTAAAAAAGACAAAAAAACTTTTTTAAAAAAAGATAAAAATCATGATGAAAAAAATACAATTTAATTTAAAAATAACTTGAAACCAAACTAACCCTTACTGTGTTGCATTTTTTGCGGCAATATAACTAAGGGAAGATAATGCAACCCATGAAAATTCAAGCATTGTGCGTCAATAAATGCAAAAATAAAAAAAAATAAAAAAAATATTAACGAACAGAAAACCCTTCCTATAAAATTTTGATCATCTAAAAATATTATAGATATGCTAATACTTCTCTTTCTTTCAATGGGTGTGCATTATTATTATTATTATAGTTGATGGTTTTCGATCTTGACTCTTGTGTGTGTGTGTTTTTTTTTATTTTTATTTTTTATTTTTTATTTTTTATTTTTATTTTTGATAAATTAACTTACCAGGACTTGAGAAGTTTTGGACACGAAAAGACAAATGAAGATGTCTTCAATGTGAAAAGAAAAAAAAAAAAAAAAACTTTTGATTTTTTGATGTCCTTATTTTTTTTAAATAAAGTTTTAAAATGTTTTACAATTCACCTTGTCATGGCTTGCACTTGCAAGGCACGTGCTGGTCATACTAGTATTTTCTCTATATTTGATAGTTCAGATTGATAATCAACTGAAATATTTTTTGCTCACCGACTTTGCCTCAATAAATGGGATCCCAAAAAGAACAAGTTCTTTTATTTTTTGTTTTGGGAAATTTGGGACACAGATAAATTTTAAGAATTTATTTACTGACTTTATTTTGTCCTTGGTTGAATAGAAAGGAAAGCGTCCCACATTGTGAGCCTTTTCCTCATATTATTTTGTCTGTGTTTCCATTAACCATCATACTGTTTTTGATACCTTTTCTTTTGTTGCTTGTGAACTGTGTTTTTTTCTTTTTTTAAACTCTTGAAGCCGCTTTTAATGCTAGAAGTCTTTTCACAACCATGGTGGAGAATCAATGTAGGGTCAAACGCTCCTACAAAATTAAATAAGACCGAAAGTTGAGCTAAAAACTTTTGACAAATTTCTTTGGAGTAATTGATCCAAATAGTTCCTGAATTTTTAAAAGGTAACGGTTTAGTCCATGTTTTAATTTTTTGGGCCGAGATGATCCTAAACTCTTAAAATATTGGTCACTATAGTTTTTCCGTCCAAAACCATTAAGTTTCTAACGGAATATTGCTCAAGTGATCATTTTTTAATAAAAAGATCAAAATACCCTTTAATTTTCTATTTCTCTTAAATTCTCCCAAAATTCACAGTCTCCCCCCTTTCTCTACCTTTGGCGACAGCCTCCATCTCCATCGACGCCAGTCCCCCCTTCTTTGTCGTCGAACTCAAACCCTCCCCCTGTCAACGGTGGTGGGGGCGTAACAGACGTCCGGGGAGGGGGGCTACGTTGGCATCCCCACCACCTTGACGCCCCCCAAAACCCAGATCTAGGGTAGCCCCCACCCCCCGCCATTCTCGTCGAGTCGCGCCCCCTCCCCCAGGTCGAAAGCCAGGCTCTACACCCCTTCCCCCCATGTCATTTTCGATCTAGGTTTGCTGCTTTAGATTGGAGGGGAGGAAATGGGAAGAGAGAGAAAGAGAGAGAGTTTAATTTTTTAATATTTTTTTATTATTAAATTAATTATTATTAGATTACTAAAATATCTTTCTCAAATTAGATTACATGTATTGCATATAATTCATTCCGTTAGAAACTTAACGGTTTTGGGTGAAATAACTATAATGACTAACATTTTAAGAGTTCAAGATCTTCTCGGCCAAAAATAAAAAATAAAACAGGGACTAAAGCATCACCTGTTAAAGAGTTCAGGGACTGTGAGGGATTGTTGGGGTCAATTACTCATTTCTATGTTGTTGTGACTTCCCAAAATGTATTAACATCACTACAAGAAAAATTCCTCTTGTGACGATCTTATCAGCGATGACATAAAGACTTGAGTCGTTGGTAATTGTTTATTGTTTATTACTAGTGACGACGTTATTTTAGATGGTTTCGTTCTTTCTAATCACGGAAGTCGTTTTTTTTTTTTTTAATAAAATAAATAATAAAAAAAAATCTTTCACGAGCCTTGTCCGTTTCCTGCCCTTCTTTTTTTGCTTACCATGCAGTGGCGCACTTGTTCAAGTAGCTCAGATGGTGTTTGGTGTTTTCTCCTTTGCTTAGATTTTGTTTGCTACTAAATTATTTTGTTTGAAAGGATTTACATATGGTAGGGTAAACATGCAGCACGATGGCTATAATTTATCAAAATTTTCATAAAAATAGAGTTATAAGGTGATTGGAGGCAATGAGAACTCAATATCTGACTCCATCACAAGACATGGAGTTCGTATCCCCTCGCTAAATTCAGTTTTTATGAAATACGCATAAATTTAATGCACGGGCATGACCAGGCTATTTGATACATGTGCTAGGAATTCATAAACAATGTTCATCTCCACTTGGGATTAAGGAAACCCCCTAATAACATAAGATGAATGCTGGACTTTGCCATCTAATCTTAGTTCTCCGCGTTTTAGACATCACAAGTCAAGAGATTGTGACAAAACAGATTAAAAAAAAAGAGTAAATATTCAACTCATACACATTTTAGAAAATGGACTTAGCCCCACTAACTCAAATAGTGGAGTTAACTTCCAGGAACTTCATTAGTAGGCTTCACTCTGTAATTAGAACGTCAAGTCTATTGTATAAGAGAAGAGAAGAGAAGATGATAATATAAATTTTCATTGATTCTCTTGTACTCACCGTTCTATACTAAGCATACGGAGTGCGTAACTCAGTTTAGAGCAAACTTCTATAAATTTATTTGTTATCATTCATTTTGAAAACTTTACCTGTTTTATTTTTTTATTAGTTAATTTATAATGGTAGATTTCTATCAACGATAATCAACGTGATCCTAATTTCATAATTAATTCATGTTTCCAGCTTATTAATTCATGAATTTCTTTTGACTTATGCAGTGAACAACCTGTTCCATTAATAATGGACTAGTACTTGTGAAACAAGAATAGGAGACCTACTAAATTGAACATAAATGGCTTTGAGGAGCTCATAAAGATGTACACATTTTGCAAGGACAATTTCGGAAATGCATTCCCTTCTAACTAATTTCAATCACTGCCTTTTGTCCTCTCTCTCTCACATATTTTAGAAAACGACAGGTTTCATGTTTGCCAAACTGAAAATGATAGTGTCAGTAGTAGCAGCACAGGCAGTCTTGCAGCGAACTCGTTTAAAATTATGAAATAGTGTTTTAAACTTAGGAGAAACGACATCATGTGAAATATCTTTTGTGGGGTTTTTCAATCAAACTAAAAGACTACGTTAGATCAGAAATCTTTCTGTATTCAAATTTCGGGATCTGATCAGAAGCCCAAAAAGGGCAAGTGAAACAAACTATCATTGGAACTTGAGAGTTGGCCAATCTATTGATGACGTTAACTTCATTTATTAACATTTTTTGAAAACCCAATTATTTAAAAAGAAGAAAAATACTCGACGGAATTTCTTAAAAAAATGTTACGTGAATAAAGATTAAAAAAAAAAAGTGATTGGACCAGCTGTATGTTTTGTTCTGTAGCAGTTATGACAAGGATGGGTCTGAACAAGGCCAAATTAATAGCACCGGGAAAACCTGACGCTTAGTGACAAAATTCATGAGCTTCCAACAATAATAGAAGTAGCAACTGAATAACACAATCATGACGCAACTCAACGGTGAATGGGGAGCAATTTAGATAGTCACTCTCAAATTCGTTAACTAAATGAATTTTTGTTTGTACTTAGTAAGTGAAAGTTATGTGAAAGTTATGTGACAACTAAATAACACAATCATGACATCATACTAGGGCTAAATCAAGGAAGTGATTTAGATAAAAACTCTTAAATTCAAAATTTAAATAAACTTTCATTTATATAATAAGAGTTATGTAACAACTGAATAACATAATCATGTCGACATGTTAAGACTCGATGAACTCAACAATGAAAAGAAAACAATTTAAATAAAAACTCTCATATTCAAAATCTAAATATATTTTCATTTATATTTAATATGTGATAGTTATGTAGGAACTGAATAATACAGTCATGATGTCATTCTAGTACTAGATCAACTCAAAAATGAAAGGACAGTGGTTTAGACAGTAACTTTCAAATTCGAAATCTAAACGTATTTTCATTTATGTTTAAAAAGTGAGAGTTGTAAATCTCTTTTTGAATACACACTCGTATATAGCGCAAGTCTACTAACCGGTACCAGACTTCAAACGGTACCGACGTGGGATGCTAACTTTGTCAGGCAACGGACACATGGTGTGAGAAAGGAGATTGAGCCTGAAATCTGTAGGTTCAGACTAGGATACATTTTTTTTAATATAAGAAAGGGCAGATTGGTAATTATAGGTAAGTTAATAGGTGTACGGAAAGTATTTTAAATATTAAAAAAAATGGAGATGAGAGATATGTATATTTACGAGAAAAGGAAAGTAAAATGATTGTAGATAGAATGTGAACGGATTAAAGTGCAGTGCCACAAGTTGGAGTCAAGCTCGTCATAGTTTTGTCATTTGGGATTGAGTTTTCTATGAATCTTCTTCACAAGTATTTCAAGCACAGTAATTTAAGCTTTTTTTTATTTTTTTTTTTGGCTCATAACATAGTAATTTAAGCTTCGTTAGTCTGTGAGTATTTTTTTTTTCCAAAATTTTATTTTTAGTTTTTTTTTTTATAATTTTTTTATACTGCACCCGAGTCTATTAATGTCAGTGTGTCTCCTAGCTTACCCCTAACTTGCCTTTATCAAATCAGACCGTCGAATCCTCATCCAACGGTCATCAATAAAATGTCGGATATGTGTCGCCCAAATCTTTGTGCCGGAAACTAGACACTTCCTATATGTGTGTGTGTGTGCGTGGACTGAAAGGAAAGATTGTTCAAGGAAATATGAACTGTTGCTTTGGTTTTAGCCAAAAGCCAATTTTTTAGTCTGTGCAAGTACAACACGTGGAAGACAGATAGAGATCAGCGACGAGCAAGTGTGCACTCATGCTCTAGGCATAGAATTATCTGCACTAATTTTGAAAAATTTCAAAAAATATCAGTGATATTACACGTTAATAGAGGATGAGTCCATATTAGCATTGTTCACTAAATTTAAAAGTCATATTTTATTTTATTATTGATTTTCCCAATCTCTTGATGCTAGTATTACAAAATATCTTTGTAAGTAATGTACAAGACATTCTTACTGCTAATGTCTATTTTTGAACATTGAACATGCTTAAAATTATATATATATATATATAAATATAAATCTACAAAAATAATGATATGGTAGGATTTTTGTTTTCCCCCTAACCTGTCATAGAATTCTCGTTCTTTTGTAGCTTAGAGGTTATTTACTTTCCAAATAAAATATAGAACTAGCAACATCAAACAATATTCCTTCATTGGAAACATGAGAAAACTTGTAAGATCATTTTTGAGGGGGGTCAAAATTTGGGGGCCACTTTTAATAATGTATGTATAAAATAACAATACAATAGCAAATGTTTTGTTAAATGTTTCAATCTCAAAATGGTGTCTAATCTACTCATTATTTTTATTGCCTTGTATGGTATAACCAAGGACAAGGAAAAAAGTGAGGCAAAAGGAGTACCAATAGCATCGTCTAACGTATGATGGAAAATAGTGTAAAGAAAATGATGCCTGTCGTTTTTGCAGAGTTTTGTTCTTAAAGGGCCTTCTTTACTTGAAAGAAATTATTGCACTCCTTGTTGGCAGCATCGACATCATCCGGCGATGCCACTGCAACCACAACGCCTTTGTCTTTAACTGACTCAATTGCGTCCGCAAATTCCTTGAAGTCCTTCAATCTGCAGGAACAAAAATCAAAGATTCAATGATCCCTTTTCGCATAGCTCGCATGGCCAAAAACATAGAAAATTTGGATAATGCAAAGATCAGTTTGTCATTGTTTTTTTTTTAATAGCAAGATCAGTTTGTCATCGTTGTGTTTATTAAATATTGGTTCCTAGTTGTGGTGTTAGTAAAAAAGTAACTGTGATCAGAAATAAGTAGGTGTTTTAGCAAATTTATTTTCCAAAATTGTTATGAATAGCAAAAGAAGAATTTAGGCGTTTAGTAAAGTGTAAAGTAAATTAAATTGTTGTAGAGATGTACACTGATCATAATTATAAAATATATTTGTACTTGTATTCCTATTCTTTTCCTACATTATTTATATATATTTTTTGGAAATTTTTTGTTAGAAATATTTTTGAAATTTTATTTTAAACAACAGTAAAAGTAGATATTGAAAAGTAAATCTTGCTTTTCAAATCCTGTTGCTGGACTATAGTCAACTTCCAGTTTACCGACAAATCCAGATTTTACTAAAAACAAATCCAGATTTTACTAAAAACACCCTAATCCGTTACTCGATAATCTAAAAGCTACTCTCTACAAACAATGCCAAAGACCCTTTAAGCAACTTAAATATAGCGATATGTTAAAATAGCATATTTAGAGTTTTAACAAGCTCTATCAGTATCGTTGTCAACTGTACATCACAGTGACAAAATTAAAATGCTTCATTTGGACAGATTAAGATGTATGGTTCGATCAGAACGAGGTTATTTAGCATGTAGACATCTAATGCTCGAACATCAATTCAGCGAAAGACATTTTTTTAGCTAGAAGCACTTTCTACAATTTTAATTTGCATTAAATTCTTACCTGGTTGATAATATTTCTTCACGTCTCCTTTGCCTTTCTTCATCTGTGACTCCCAACAAATACCGCAGCAAACTATGGGGAAAAACGGAAATAGAGACTTTAAGTTAAAACAGGGCTAGAAACGACAGCACTATGCAAAGATCATCCTGTGAGGTTTTTGACATTAACACCGAATTCCATGTCAGGATCTACCCAACCCTAAGACGCTAATCTGAAAAAAACCTCTAGCTACCACGAAATTAGTACTAGGAACTTTTTTGCAAAAGAAAAGGTGCCATAACCATCCTCCTACCTGCTGTAACCTTTGGCATCAGGGAGCTGGTATGAATCCACATCCCCTATGGTCCCAATAATGGCCTTTGTAAGAGTATCATCGTCCATTTCCAACTGGCGTAGAAATTCGGCAGTTCCATCATACACATCAAGTGTCTTCAATAGGTTGGGGTCACGATAAGACAAGAAAGAAAATACGCCTGCGTGAAAAAAAGTCTATGGGGTTAAGATTCTGAAGCATCATCTAAGTTCCCATCTCAACGTATAAACATAACAAGGTGGCACCTGAATGAGTATCAAAGTCACAGAAACCACCATAAGCCCCACCACTAACTCGGACGCGATCCCACAACCATGTATTACTGATGTGTTTCGTGATGACATATGCACTACCACTTAGCTGATAACCGGTCTCATAAAGATTAGCTGCTTTCCCAACATAATTAACCTGTAGAAACACATTTAGAAATAATTATTCCAAATAAGAAGCGAAGAAAGGAACAAGTGGAACAAGAAGAAAATAACAGCATTCTCACCTGAGTGGGTATCACAATTGCTTCATTTCCGGAGGAAAGACGAGCATTCCAAGTTGTTGCTTCATAAGGAGAGCTGGCAGGAAGCAAATCCAGAAATTTGCTAACATACTTCTCAGCACTTGTAAGATTTTTCCCCTCTGCAGTCATATTTATTAGGCATCCACTTCGAGATAGTAAGGATCTCCGTATCTCCTCAAGAGATGAAGAGATTCCCTCCCAGTCTTGATCAACTTTATCTTCAAGAGTTTGCAGGAATTCCAAGTAACTACAAGGAGACAAGAACTTGAATGTCTTATCAACTTCAAAAAAAAAAACTTGACAATAAGACATTGAACTTGACTGTTTTACCAATTATTCATTCATAGGCATACATGTAACATAACCTAATTGGAACCCCGAACCCTTGTCAAATAACAACAGAAAAAATGTAGTGCACTACAATGCCAAGAATTGAACCTAATGATATCATATTGCGACCAATGTACAGCAAAATTGAAGGTAATATAAATCTTATTGCTATCACTCAGTGACAGAGAGATCTCTGATCTTTGCTTAACTCCTTCACGAATTTGGAGCAGAGACCTGGAAATGTGGATTGTGTACACCGCTAGGCAGAGAAAATAATTGAGAGATTTTTAGCCTTACCTAACACCACCCATTTGTTCAGAAATCCACCCTGCAACATTCAACTTCGCATCCATCCTTGCTGCTGCAATTCCATGGCCACTGCCTCTTAAACGGTTCTGGAAGAAACAGAAAAAAGAAATAATTCCAAGATCAATTGGTGAGAAGTTCAACTTTAATTCGGTTCCTCTTTTTCCAGTTAAAGTCCAGCACATACCTCCATCCTCGCTTTGCTTTGGGAAACAAATTGCTTAAACCGTTGCCTGTCTGTAAACTGAACTTCTTGAAGAACACAATTAACCTACAATAACAAAACATAGTTTCGTGAAGCCTTTATTTGACAAAACTTAAAGAATTGGATTAAAACATAAAAAAATAGCAGTTCAGCGTCTCTCAGGTAAATGGCCAGTAGCCTTAAACATTGCTATTCAACTTTTTGATGAAATATTTTATCTCCACAAAGAATGTGAAGTGGGAAAATCGATTTCTTCCACCATTTTTCAAAAAATTAGCACCTAATAATAGTTAGTAAAACACCAATACGGCTTTTGAGGAACCACACAGATTGAGTAGCAAGTAACTGCAGTATCTAAACGTCCTCAAGTATTTGAAACCTCCTTGAATTATTCAATAAATTAATTCTATAATCTATATAATTACTGATGTCACATGGCCAACGGATTAAAAAATCCAACAGTTAAATGGCTTATACTTCAGGAATAATAAATTATTCTATGCAATGTCTGTGTAAACTTGTAAAAAACTAAAAATTTTCCATGAAAAGAAACATATACCAGGTTAAATAGGTCTTCAGCACGGCCTGACATGGCTTTGCCTCGGACAATTATATGGCTACACGGATCCTCCTTGCTCCGAACAGATGATGTTAATGCGTAAACTGATATTCCTCCCGTTTTCATTCCAATTAACTGATTAAGTTGCACAAAAGTCAAGTCTTTTGTACCCATCTCCAGCAATGATTGACTGTCAAGAACAAAATGAAATCCATTTAGCTCTGTCGAGAGAGGAAACAAGTTAAACTCGGTTGATGATTAGAACTGCTGCAGCTACTTTTAAGGAGACATGTTAAAACATGGTAAGTAGTTTACAAATCAATCATTACTAACAATGTTTTTTCATGAAATAAACAGCTTCAAAATAATTGCTAAGTTGACAATGAAAATAGAATATACTCAGCCAATAAATCGTAGTGGAATAAAACGTGCATATTTGCGTAAACTTAGCTGAGGCATCATACCAAAACAGAGGTACTAGAGGAAGGAGCTCTTGCTTGAGCGAGCTCATGTCGAAAACAACTTCTGTGTAAAGGACGTCATTGGTGAAAAGGTCATGCTTCAGAACTTTTACTCCATTAATATCACCCATCTACAGTAGACAGACAAATGCTTAAAACCTATCAAACCCAAAAAGAAAACCAGTAGAACACTCAATCGTAAGACACTAGGTTGATCCTAACCTCTGTGGGAACATATATAGGTTCCTTGGGAATATCATGTAAAGAAAGGCTTGGAACAGCTTTCAAAGCTTCTGGGGGGTCAGGAGTTTCCTGTTTGAGCCGCAGTTCTTGTGTAGCACGTGCTAGCTCAGCAAGATCTTCTTTTGTCAAGCTTGCTCTAACCTTCTCCAGAACTTCTTTCTCAGCTGCTTCATCACGAGAAGCTTTCTCTGGATCAGGCTGGTACAGAAAAAAATTTGCTGATTGGTCATGAATATAGCCAAAACTAATGCATCATTAGTACACACAAATTATGAGCTAGAAACAATAGATCCTTACCTGCATTTCTACCGTTACCCGATGAGGATTGTTTAAAATAAATTTCTCAATTAGAGGAGAAAATACAGCTTTAGAACCTTCCTCTTCTATCCTGGCTTTTAGGGCCTTTAATGGTTTCTCGTACTTTAATGGTTCGAAGGGATTCAAGTCGTATATCCATTTTCCCTATCAACGAAAAAACAGAGCACATAAAAAATACTACATATTAAGGGAGAATGCCAAACAAAAGAAAACAACACACACACAAACTTATCCATACTTTGAAAATTAAAAATTATCTTACCATGGATCTAAGCATCAGGGACAAGCCACGGGGAAATGATCCAGTGTTGTTTTCCCTAAGAGAGAACTCAATCGTATTCATGGATGCTTCCACAGCTTCTTTATCAAAACCTTCCTCTGCTAACTTTTTAAGTGTATTCATTACTAACTCTTCTACCTTCTGAATGTCATCTTCTGAAACACCTTTCAACCCAATACTAAACTGAGGCTGAAGGAGCTCATCTTCTATCCCACCACCAACAATGGCATCTCCAAGGCCACTCTCTAGCAGGATTTTCCTCAATGGAGAAGCAGGAGTTCCCAGCATAAGATGATCTAAAAATCCAAGGGTAAGCTCAGTTTCCAAGTCTAAGGGCTTATCAGAGAGCAACCAATTAAGGCACACCATGTTTTTCTTCTTCAAATCACCCCCTTCACCGGCAGGATATTTCTCCACAATTCTAATTGGCTCTGGAAATAGCTTTTGCGATTCAATCTTCGATTCATTGGGAGCTGAACTTGCGTCAAACATATTTAAATACTCTGACAAGATTGCAAGAGATAGGAAGTAAGATACCAAACTCGTATTATTCTTGACATTCAAAAGTTGTTGCTCATATAAAACTTCAACATGGAAAGAAGGAAATTAACCAAGAATTTCTGTAAAATAATACAGTTGTTTAATGAAAGTGAAAAACAACAAAACTTAAGTATACAAAGATGACTTTAAAATAGTTATTTCTAAACTGAACAACAAAGAGTATTCAACACAAAAACAAGGTTTAAATGGCATGATACTTGTCCTCTATGGTATGCCTTTGCAGGAAACATACCCTCTCTTGGGAGAACATGCTTTTCCAGGAAAGACGAAGAAGTCGAGCAATAACTATGTAATCCCAGACACCCACAAATATAGATATAAAAGATAAGAAAAATTATTTATACCACTCAAGATACGCAAGCGCTCATTTGGATCATCATCTCCATAAAACCATATCCTGGCATTGCTAGGGTGGTAATATTTACAATGGAACTCCTGTATTTTTTTTTTTTCAAGGAGAAAAAACTTAAATCAAAATGAAAAATTTAAATGAAAATTAAAACTTGAAAGTGGTAAACGGTATTTGTTAACACTAAATAAATGAAAATTTAAATAGTAAAACCCTTGGTGTCATTTACAATAAATAATTCAATGAAGAAAGAGAGAAAAAGACGGTTAAATATTGCAACATCTAGACAGTACTACTTTGAAAGTCCATCAATGCTCATCTAGCATACGGAACAACTATTCCCCAACGTAGACAAGAACGAACCTTGAATTCCTCAAATGTAAGTTTGGGAATAACTTTTGGATCGCCTCCACTATCAACCCCATAAGTATTGTCTGGAAAAAGAGCCTGTGCCGAACATACGTGTATCAGTCATGAGAACAAAAAGATAAATTGAACCATAATATGGAAAGGCATGGGACATTTAACAAACTAAGGGGGGCATACAATTTTCGGGCACAAAATTAGCCCCGCAAAGTGTCATGCCAACTGGTTTTGACGTCTTCTAGTCCCCAAAAGAGGGGGACAAAAGAAAAAGAAAAAAAAAATCCCAATTAACACCATAAATAGCATAGCTATTGACAGCTCCAGCTTGACATGATCGTAATATTGATGGCCAGAATAGCAAGGTACCAATGAACTTAAGGAGCTTGAGAATGCATGGCACAGTTTGACTCATTAATAAGCACTAGAGATAAAGTCAATAGAATGTTCAGGAAGTCAAGTAGGCAATAACGTACTACTAAGATGAGTAGAATGTAATAGTTAGATGATAATTCGGCTTAGGTGAACATTCTTCTCCCTACGATGTGCAATTGAAGAATCTGTGGCGAACATGATCATCCAAAAGTGAGTTTCTTACGAACTGAGCACAATCTTCCATTTAACCAGCCCTACTAAAGTAATAGCTAACTGAGATTTTCTCATACAATGGGACAAATTCCCCATATAATGTCCCATCAGAGATCTTTACTCAGTTGAGGTGTTCTACAAAGGGTCCAATTGCAAAGACACATAAACAAACGGCCAGGAAAAGAAAAAACTTGCCTGTTGAGCAGTCCTTCCTAATATATTATCAGGTTGAGAGTAGACTCCTTTCATCTCATTGAAGACCACCCCTGAAAAAAGAACAAGATCAGTTTTAAAAGTGGAAATGAAAACAATGTCACCATGAGATAATGCAGATATATCTTGAAGGTCTTGAGTTGCAAATAAGTACAAGGGCATTAAATGGCTGAAGGATATCAACTAAAGATCCAACCTTTATAGGCAATTTCTTCTGAAGGATCATTGAGCTCATAGTGCCAACCCTCTTGTTGGAATGTCTGGAAATCCTCCACACATTTAGGGAAAAAAACAGCATCCAGGTATACATCAACGAGATTATAGAAATCCTGTTTACCAAACAACCACCATGTTTTAGTGTCCAGAGTAGATGCAAGAACAACAAGGTTTTATATTTGTAACCCCAACCTATTTACCATCATGTTTTACCTTGGTATTGGTGGAGGCAACTGGGTAACAAGTCCTATCGGGATATGTGAATGCATTCAGAAATGTGTGCAAGCTTCCTTTTAGTAACTCAACAAATGGCTCTTTTAATGGATACTTTCTTGAGCCACATAGCACACTGTGTTCCAATATGTGCGGAATCCCGGTGGAATCTTTCCTGCATCAACAATTATATTGAGGATCAAAAGAACTTAATCAACCATGAAAAGGCACATGGAAGAGTTTGCATCACACAAATCTAACAGAATGGACTTCTATCACTATTAAATGGGATAATAACAAAATCTCTCCCGTGTTTATTGAAATGGCGGCTCAATCCTATGCTTTAAGGAATGTTGCAATCCCCTACATTTTACAAAGTGTGATGAAACCCTCCCTGAAAGAGATTAGTAGCACGATTTTTTAACGCGATTTGTAAAATGTAAAGGATAGTTTTAAATCAATCCGCAAAACGAAAGGGATAGATACAACATTCCTGAAATATAGGATGAAATGCAAAGGAGAATGGGAGGTTTTGACTCTGGCCCAGAGAAATGCAGTCTCAAACAGCAAACTCAATCAGCAAAATTCGCAGTTTTCAAGAGGGCATTCCAACCATTGCATTAATGTTGGAACAAATTCAGCTTGAAGCTACAATGCTTCGTCATTCTCTATTTCCTCCTAAACAAAGAAAGGAAATGAACCAAAAAAAAAAAAAAAAAAGGAAAAAAGAAGAGAGCACTCTTTTAGTACTTACGGAGGTGTACGGAAAACGATTCCGAAAACCTTGTTCTCATCATCGTTCGACACCGACATGACTTCGGCTCCGGTCTTCTTATGCCTAAAAAGCACAGCTTTCGATTTACACTCGCCGATTAACTCTTCGGAGACTTTCTCGAATCCAAGCTTCTCCGCAACCTCATCCTGAGCCCCGGCAAATTCTGCGCAAAACAACAACAACAAACAACCACAAACTCATTTCAGATCAAACTCGTCACAATCAAGCAACTTCTGCAAAATCTAGGGTTTACTAAAGCTCGAACTCTACCTGACGGAGACTGAGTAGGAGTGGCGACGGCGCGCGGGGAGAGAGCCGAGAACCGCCTCTCGCGGCTGAGCGAGAACGCCGATGACGACAAGGAGGAGGCCGGGAGTAACCTCCAATGGCGGCGGAGGAGGGAGCGGCCGGTGAGGTTGGGAATCAAATGGCGATTGTGGCGGTGGCGTTGGTGGTTTCTCGGAGCGGAAGACGAAAACGAGGAAGAAACGGAGCGGCGGAGAGGGAGGCTGTGGGAGGAGCGAAAGGAGAAGAGCCTGTTGCAGGCGAGGGAAGAGCGCAGCAGACTCGCTCTCTCCATTGTTGCGGGGTTTTCGTAGCTTCCAAGCTTCTCTGGAGTTTTCAGACGCCGGTTGGGTTGGGACTTGGAGGCTGCGTTTTATCTGCTCGTCTTGTCGCTCTATATATATTGTTTTTAATTTTAATTTTTTTAATTTTTTTTTGGGCTTGAAATAAATTAATTGGCTGTGGTTTTGGTGTTATTTGTGAATGGGAGGGAAAATATCTGAAGTCTAAAAACGTAACGTGGTAGAATGAGAGAGCCTTGTACTACCACTAATGGGTGGTAAAGAAATTCTTGCCCAATTGAAATCCGAAAAAATTAGGAAAATAATTTTGGAAGTAGAGATATTTTTGTGATAAAAGAAAAGCAATTGGGCTGAAAATGAAAATTTTGTGACGTACAAGGTTGAAACGTCCACGGAAGCACAACCAGATACAATCGAAGGTCAATCAAATTGATCAAGGAACTCTGAGCTTTCAAAATCTAATCAACAAACTTACAATGACGATTCAAGAAACACAATAAAACTTACATTTGGTGTATGGATTTGGAATGAAACATTCATATTGAAATTGATTGACTTTTCAAAAACTAATTATAAATTTTACTGATTTTTCAGAAAAAAGACGAAAATTAAAATGAAAAACTTAAATTTGGATATGAGAACCGAACGAACCCTAGGGATTGGTAAGCGTACTCGAGTCAAGTACGATAAAGTTGTAGCAAAAAGAAGCCAAAGTGAAGAGCTTAAAGAAATAGTATGTTTCATTACACGCACAATTCCAATCAAGCTTTCCGTCAACAATACTGGAAACCACGCCTATTAATAGGGGATTGCTCACATTTTCCTACTGATGGACAATGTGAAATGGAACGTTGGATTTGATCTTAATGACATTTATAGATTGGGCTCATATTCTACCCAAAATAAAATTTGGGTTCAAGTTAAAATAAATAGGATCAGTAGTGCTCAATATGTCTTATATAGTAATCAGTACTGTATTTTCTATTTGCTTCCGTTTAGTTTGCATATTGGATATGAAATTTTTAAATTGGAGTTGATTGACTTTTCAAAAATTAATTATAATTTTTATTAATTTTTCAAAAAAAATTAATATGAAAAAGTACAGTTTAATTGGAATTGAGTTGAAAAGTCAAACCAAGCAAAAAATTGTATCATACTATAGTATAAGATTAAGAAAAATGCTAGAGATACAAAATCTAATCCCAATTTTTGAGTACCAATTTATATGGTATATGATTTGTCATAAGTGTTTAAAGCATTGCCGCATTAATAGATTGTATCTATCAATAAAAATATAACACGTAAATTGATACTTAAAAAGTTGGGATTAGAGTTGGTGTTCCTAACAGTACTCGGTCAGTTTGGTTCACCAACTCATTTTAAACTAAACTGTACTTTTTCATTTCAGTTTGTCTTTTTCTGAAAAAGTTTTTTTATCTTTTCTAAAAAGTCAACAAAAATTACTATGTAAACTTAAAAATCTTAAACTAAACTCATTCACCAAACACCCCAACTAATTATAAACATTTCTCTTAAATTTGACATTGTAACACTATGCCATCAATTTTCAAAATGTACCATGTGTTTCTTTTGAAATACGAAATGTTATCAAAATGATCATTCTGTCAGAATTTTTAATAAAATGAACATATGTCACGTAACTATGAAGGGTCCATTTGATGAATGAGTTTGAGTTGAAAATTTTAAATTTCAATAGTAAATTTGTGTTGACTTTTCAGAAAAGACAAAAAAAATTTAAGAAAAGACAAAAACTGTGATGAAAATTTTAAGTTTGACATGGTGTTCCAAACAAAGCCGAATTCTTGTTAAACACTTTCATGCATGATTACTCTTCTACTCGTCCCTCTAAATATACATTTTTAACCAAATTTTAATTTTCCTTTATTATAATGACAAAAATAACTGTGCATCTTCTTCCAA
>JAFMPE010019884.1:284-16186 GCA_024759925.1 Ficus religiosa | reverse complement strand
CCCGGTTGGCTGGGGGCTAGGGGGTCGTCGGGGCAGGGGCGGGGGACCGGGCTGGGATGGTCAGGGCCGCCGGGGCTGGGGGGGCCGGGGTGGGGAAGAGAGAGAAAGGGGAAGAGAGAAAAAGGGGGTCGCCGGCGGCCGGAATTGGTGCCGGAGGTGGGTCGCCAGCGTCGGGGGTGAGTCGCCGGCGTCGAGGTGGGTCACCAGCGTCGGTCGCCGGCGGCGGAAAGGTCACCGGCAACGAATAAGACTTGGGGTGGGAAAGTTTGTATGAGGTAAGGTCTATGATAACAGTGGTACACCTATGATGTATCAACCGTTTAATTAAATCTAATGGTTAAAAAAAGAACTCTACCAATAGAGTAATTGGGAGAGACTCTACTACAGTCTCTCCCTAGCGACTCTTCGCTACTGACTAGCCCTTGACTTTTCTGACACGCCTAAACAATTCGTGCTCACCAAGAAAGATAAATCAAAAAACCGAATTTCAGACTCCACCTTGAACTTTCTTTCATTTTTTTTCACTCCTTAGCATCATATATATATATATATATATATTGTTTTCGCTTCTGTGTTTCGGATTTTGTGTAAAACACACTGTTTCAAAACAAGCTTCAAAACACTATTTATTAGAAACCGTAAGATTAATTTTCAAAATGTTTTCAAAACAATACCAAATAAGATCAATAATATGTTTTTCAGGTGATCAAATGATACATCTTTGTCGGGTCATACTATTTTGTAAATAGAATCAATTCACTTACTATTATGAGAAAATTACCCACGTGGCCGTCCCTTCTTCCTCACATGAAACCCAAACCTAATTTTATTTTTTCTTAATACTCAAATCAATTTCTGCAGAAATATAATCCAAAAAAATTTAAAAAAATATCTCAAAATCATTTACAAAGCACTCTCATTTTTTTTTTTTCATATGTAAAACAAAATTATTCCGAAAATGCTAATACCAAACGGGTCCACTATTGCTGTCTTCTTCCTTTTTTTTTTTTTTTGCCCTTTTTACCTAGCTTTTTTCTCTTTTTTCTTTAATTAAGAAATTGTCTTATTTTATAAACACAAGATGTCACTGATGGCACAATAATTGATAATTGCTTCAATCACCAAGATTCTTCCCCATATACGCCACATTTCATGGACCTTGTTGTTTTAGGCTTGAGGCACCAATCAGTCAATCACAGCATATATTATTCATTATCTCTATGCATGAGTCATTGTAACAATAATTAATTCATTAATCAATTAAATATTCAATCTAGAATAATGACATCTGTTTTGTTGTTAAGCAATATGATAGATAAAGGTCTCAAGTTTGAATATATACTTTTCCAGACTAATTTCTGCAATCAATATGATGTCATCCGTAAATATGATTGAGGTGATGCGTTACTTTAGTCCCTGAAACGTATTTAAACTAATAAAATATTACTTTAATAATCATTTATATTAATTTTTGGATTAAATCTATTACTTAACAACATTTAATTTTATTATATTATTAATAGATTCCGACTAAAATTAACGAATAATGACTATTATAGCAATATTTAATAATTTATAGACTTTTTTTGTAGCTATAATGATAAAAAAAAAAAAAAACTATTAAAAACGTTGTTACATGAGTAATTTTTATTAATTTTTGGATGAAATCTATTAGTTAACATAATTTTTTGAGCAAATTACTAACGGAATCCATAAAAAATTAACGTAAATGACTATTTTAACAATATTTTAATAGTTTAAAGACATTCTAACTACAAAAAAAAAATTATAGATTAAAATTGTACAAGGTTAAGAATTTAGGGATGAAATGAGTAATTTTCCCTACTTTCGTATTTAAATCATTTTGATCACACTTTTAATTTATTAGGGAAAAAAAATATTCTCTAAAAAAAATAAGAGGAAAAAAAAAATCCCAAAATCAATTAAATATGCAAGTTTCACAATCCAAGGAAAAAAAATAAAAAATAAAGATAAAAGACAAATGCAAATATGTTATCTCTTCCGACGTCGTTCAGAGCAAATTGCACTCCCCAAGTCCCAATGAATCTAAAGCACGTCAAAGAACAATGTTACAAAATTCCATGCCATTGTCATTTTCCAGCTTATCCAACCAATAAGCACACGCCACGTTCACAACAAAAAGCCCTTACGCAAGAAATAGATGCTATGGTTTCAGGGATTTTTTTTTTCCTCCTGATTTTATGGTATGAAGTTGCTTTTCAAAGTTTTGGTTATGAAATCACTTTAGATTCCTTTGGTAAAGTCATTTGAATTGTAATATTTTAGATAGAAATAAGTAGAAATATTTAAATAGTCATTTAAAATTGTATTTAAATATTTGTGATTTGAATAAAAATATTTGAATGTATTTTAACAAATATTACAAAACCTTAACGTGAGATGATAAATTTTAATGGAGTAAATAGATGAGATTCTGTTAATTTTCTTCACTTTGATCATATTGAATATAGAATCATCTCAATCGGATTTGAATGAAAAAGTTATGGCATTAAACCATAGCTAAAATAGAGACAATCTATATATTTTCAATTGTTATTGTACAAAATAATTCAAATAACTTAATTTAAAAGGTATTACTAGAACCGATTTACATATGGGTTCAATTCTGTAGTTTACATTCCTTTATAGTATTTTCTCATTTAAAAATGTGTATTTTTAATTTAAACTCTTTATTCATATATCTATGAATGAAATAGCTATTAGGAATTAAGCGTGTCCAAATTCTAAGAACACCAAAAACGAATAATTGCAAAAGAAATTAAAGGTAAGAGAGACACCAAATTTTTATACAGAAACGCCCTAATTTGAGACTACATCCTATTATTGCCGCTGCAGATTCTATAATGATAATGATGAAGATTACAGATTACAAAAGAAATCACTCACATAAACTCTCAATTATGGTTCCCAATCTCTCTTAGTCACTCTCAGTGTTTGAAACCCTCCCAATTGAGTTCTCTTCATACAAATAAAACCCTAAAAACCCTTTTTATATCGGTGTACAAGAAAAAGCCTTAAAAAAACCATAAAGTTGGCTCCCGTTCGGACTTGGCACGCGACCCAACACTATGGATGCCAAAGTGTCCGTCGCGCAAGTAGTAGCACCGCGGAGCCCCTTCCCGGTGCTTCGTAAAAAGCCTCCGGGGCACTGCGACACTCCGTAACAGCCTCCGTACTGCGACTTCATAGCACCACGACGCCTTTGGTTGGCATTGTGGCGTTGCAACCACTTTTTTTTTTTTTTTTCTTTTTCTTTTTTTCCTTCTTGCTAGATCTGGCTCCACACACCTCAACAATAGCTCCATACAAACTTATGAATTTGGCTTATACGTTTCCTTATTTTTTTAATTTGTATCATCTTCAATGTCCCTCTAATAACATTATAATAGATATTTAACTAATATGACATTTTAATTAATGTAATAAAAAGTTTTAATTAAAAAAGATGTTTTAATTCATATGTTATGGTCTTCCTGAAAAAAAAAAAAAATGTAAATCGAAAAGGAAAGAAATGACACATGAGTCCAATCCCAAACGCGGCAAAAGATGATTGATTGTTGTGGCCCACGTCCGAGCAATTACCTGCTCAAAGGGAAAATATATGTATATATGTGTGTGTGTGTGTGTGTGTGTGTGTGTGTGTGTGTGATAAATAAATCGAAAGATGTTTTTGCCACTTGCTTTTTTTCGTTTCTCAAGATATTCAGGCTGAACGACCTCCTATATGGAATGCCACACTGCAACTTGACTGTCTGCGTGCAAATAATAAACAAATAATGAATAACACGACATAATTGATTAGAAGATACACACACACACTGGGAATTCAGAAAGAAGAAACGACAGCCATTGGATGAGCTCAAACGCAGCTGGAGTTACGTGGATTGACTTTGTCGGCATTTACGCGGTTTTTCTTTTTCTTAGTTTACTTGGGTTGATGATTTTTTTTTTTTTTGTTTTGTTTTTGTTTTTTGTTTTTTGCACGGTATCTAGTTCTAAACTCAAAGCTTTCAATCAATCAAATGGGTATAGTTAAAATATTTTAATAAGAAAAAATATGAACAAATGGACTTCTAGGAGCTTCTATTTGATTATAAGTTCTAACTTAAGTTAACATCTAAAACTGTACAACAATAGCCGTATCCTTAACTAAAAAGTTTTTGAATATTAGAGGAACCTAAAATCTATTATATACGTCACTTATGATACATGATAAACTTAAGGCTCTATTTGGGGACGTCTTTGAAAATCATGTTTTTAAAAGTTTTTTTTAATCATTTTTTTTTTCTAATTTTACTATTTACTTTTCCAAATATTAAAAAAAAAAAAAACTCAAATTTTAAAAATCTATAACTTTATCATTTTAAGTCGAAATGAGATGATTTTTTTTAAATTGCATAGAATTTCGATAAGAACGAAACAAGATCCATATTGTTAAATTTTTTCCAAACACATTTTAAATTTTTATACTTTTTCACTCTAAATAGTTTATTTTCATCAAATACATACCGTCTCAAAATGTGCCCCCAAACGGGGGCTAGATTTTGACTGGTTAGATGTAAAAAGTACAAAGTAAAAGTAATTTTAGTTAGACATAACTACAATAACTACAAGATAAATCTTTGTCAAATCTCAAGTTTTTGAAGATGTAAAGGCTAAAAAATGATCCTATTTTCTAGATACTCTTTCGGCATTCATCATTTGATTACAGACCATTTTATTTGACAGTTTTAGGAAAATAAGATATGCTTATATTTAAGGATGGAGTCAATCGTGATTGAGTAGGGATTTCCATTTTCAATAAACTTTCACTGTTATTTTATAAACTTTATCATTTATTAAAAAAATATACTAACTTCATCACTGTGTACATCATAATTTTATCGATTATTTTTTCTTTCTAAATTTGATGATATAGATATTTAAAATCTATATCTCATAATAAAATAAGATATGAGATTTTCATAGACTATACTTCTAACTCCATTAGACATACATGTATATGTTTTGAAGTGAGGTAGAAGAATTCAAACTCTTCATTTTATAATATAATAAGATATAAAATTATTAGTAGATTATATTTATAAATACGTGTTAAACACATACGTTGGTAATGGAGATAAAATTCATTCCAATACGTATGATTTTGATAAATCCAATATCTATGATTGGGTTGGTAGATAAACGTCAAAGCCTGAGTACGTGGACACAGATCAGCACAAAACAATGCCTCCAATCAAGCCAATGGTCTAACCAACACATTCACTCAACTAGGCTACCAACTTGCACACGTCTCACCTCTCTAACCGCGTTCCATACAACCTCCGTCAAACACTACGTGATTAGAGCAGAACCCGTCAAACTGCTGTCTCACAATCCAAATCCGAGGTTCCGGATTGGCACAACTAGGATCCTACGTGGCAGTCAACTCCGCCGTCCATTGGTGAATAACTGCTCCCTCTATTTCTTCCTCGTCGGGAAACTTTCAGAGTCTGAACCAAAAAAAAAAAAAAAAAATCTTGATTTCAAAAAAAAAAAAAAAAATGGTGTCAAATTCGTGTCACAGTTCATTGGTTCGAACTATAAATACTCGGCCTCTCGTTTGCTTTTCCACATTCAGAAATCCAATCTCTTCAGCACTGAGTACTCGTTTGTTGAAGCGACCGAACAAGAATCGCTCTTCTAATTTTGGTACAACTCTTTTGGTTTTGATTTTCTCTTCTTCCGTCTGTCTGTTTCCTAGGAAAATTCGAGGATAGTTTTTGGATTTTTGTTTTGTTTGTTTGTTTTTGTTTTTGTTTTTGTTTTTTTTTTTGTTCGTGATCTGCATGTTGTGTTTTTCGACTCAAATTCATCAGCTAGATTTTTTATTTTTTGGTGTTTAGAATTAGCATAAAAAGGATTGAATTGTTGGAGAAACGATGTTATGTAGTAAAAGTATCTCTGTTTGTTTCGCGAGAAAATGGGGGAAAAAGAGTTTAGTTTCTTTGCTGACGAGATTTATATTTTCTCCTTTCATGTTTCGGAATTCGCAGATTCAAATCGGGGCAGGCATTGCGTGCATTAGCTTTCCAGGTATGTACAACAAATAAATATATACATATAAATTGTGCTTATTTTGGACAATCTGTCAATTTTGAATTAGATTTTCATGAAAATTGGCGTTGTGTATTTGTTCGAATCGCAGAAAATCGAGCCTAGAACTTCGAATAGAGATCAATTACACAAGGAAGAAGAGGAAGAAGAAGAAGAAGTCGGAGAAATGACGATCAAGCCGGCGGTGAGGATTGCCGACCGGAACCTAATCGTCAAGGACCGGACGATCCTAACCGGAGTACCGGACAATGTGATTTCCACGTCCGGATCGGATTCCAGTCCGGTGGAGGGCGTTTTCCTTGGCGCCGTTTTCGGAGAAGACAACAACCAACATGTCGTCGGCCTGGGGACGCTCCGCGATGTCCGGTTCATGGCGTGCTTTAGGTTCAAGCTCTGGTGGATGGCACAGAAGATGGGAGACATGGGGAGGGACATTCCTCTGGAGACTCAATTCTTGTTGGTGGAAACGAAAGACGGGTCACACCTCGAACCGGATGGCACTGGAGACGATGGCAACAAGATCGTATACACCGTGTTCCTTCCTTTGATCGAAGGCTCCTTCCGTGCTTGCCTGCAGGGAAACGCCGAGGACCAGCTCGAGCTCTGCCTCGAGAGTGGAGACTCCGACACCAAGGCAGCATCGTTTATGCATTCGGTGTTTATCCATGCTGGCTCAGACCCGTTCTTGACGATCACCGAAGCGATCAGAGCTGTTAAATTGCATCTCAAGACGTTCCGACAACGGCATGAAAAGAAGCTCCCCGGGATTGTGGACTACTTTGGGTGGTGCACATGGGATGCTTTTTACCAAGAGGTGACTCAAGAGGGGGTTGAGGCTGGAATTCAGTTTCTTTCGGATGGTGGAACCCCTCCGAAGTTCGTCATCATCGATGACGGCTGGCAGTCAGTTGGCGGTGATGAGGGCGAGAAGAACGACGACGAGTTGCTTCGCTTGACGGGGATTAAAGAGAATGCTAAGTTTCAGAATAAGAACGACCCGGCTATGGGTATAAAGAACATTGTTGGAATTGTGAAAGAAAAGCTTGGTTTGAAGTATGTTTATGTGTGGCACGCCATAACTGGATACTGGGGCGGGGTTCGGCCCGGGGTGAAGGAGATGGAGGAGTACGGGTCGGCGATGAAGTATCCGCTGGTGTCAAAGGGGGTCATCGAGAACGAACCGGTGTGGAAGACGGATAAGATGGCGGTGAAGGGATTGGGGCTGGTGAATCCCAAGAATGTTTACAAGTTTTACAATGAGCTCCACAGTTACTTGGCGGCTGCTGGTGTGGACGGAGTTAAGGTGGACGTGCAGTGCATATTGGAGACGCTGGGAGCCGGGCTCGGTGGCCGGGTGGAGCTGACGAGGCAGTATCATCAGGCGTTGGATGCTTCGGTCGCAAGGAACTTCCCGGACAATGGATGCATCGCTTGTATGAGCCACAACAACGATGCTCTCTACTGGTAAGTCCTAGTAACATATATGATAAATATTGCTCTCATTTGTTTCGAGATTATTAGTAATGGAGACTAAAATGTGGTGATTTGAATTTTGATGCAACAGTTCAAAGCAGACAGCAGTTGTAAGAGCATCAGATGATTTCTACCCGCGTGACCCAATGTCACACACAGTTCACATAGCTGCGGTGGCTTATAATAGTGTGTTTTTGGGGGAGTTTATGCAGCCTGATTGGGACATGTTCCACTCTCTTCATCCCGCCGGTGAATACCATGCCTCTGCTCGAGCCATAAGCGGCGGCCCCATTTATGTTAGGTACATCTTTATATAAATACATATATGTGTATGGAAATGAGTGTGTATTGTCACAAAGCTCTGACTTTTGCTGTCATTGTATTGATTTTTTCTTTTTTGTTGCAGTGATGCACCTGGAAAACACAACTTTGAGCTGCTAAAGAAGCTTGTTTTACCGGATGGGTCTGTCCTCAGAGCACGCTTGCCCGGACGGCCTACTCGGGACTGCTTATTCTCTGACCCAGCAAGAGACGGGATCAGGTAAACTAGAGTGAAAATTTTCATGTTTTGAAGGGTTGTGCTTTTAAACGGTATAGTTTTAACTAACAATTTGTGTACTTCTTTTTCAGTTTGTTGAAGATATGGAACATGAACAAGTACACTGGTGTCTTGGGGGTCTACAACTGCCAAGGCGCTGCATGGAGTAGTGCAGAGAGGAAGAACGCGTTTCATCCAACCACGTCGGAGGCCATTACTGGCTACGTCCAAGGCCGTGATGTCCACCTCATTGCTGAGGCTGCCACTGATTCTGATTGGAACGGTGAATGCGCCATGTATTGCTTCCACTCCGGTGAGCTTGTCACCCTCCCTTACAATGCTGTGATGCCCGTGTCTCTTAAGGTTCTAGAGCATGACATATACACCATCACTCCCGTCAAGATCTTGGCTCTGGGATTCAGTTTCGCTCCTCTAGGACTCATCAACATGTACAACGGCGGTGGAGCCATTGAAGGACTGAGCTATGAAGTAAAAAGCGGAGTTCAGCTGTTGGAGCTTGAGAGCGGATTTGAAGGGGATGTAAATGTTGCTAGGGAAGTAGAGAATCGGAGCTTTGAGTTGGTCGGGATAGTTCATTTGGAGGTTAAAGGGTGTGGCAAATTTGGAGCATATTCTTCGGCCAAGCCAAGGAGATGCATTGTGGATTCACGGGTTGTTGATTTCACCTACGATTCGTCTTGCAGATTGGTGACTTTCAATTTGGATAATTTGCCTGAAGAAGGTAGGAGAGTTCATGATGTTGAGGTTGAGTTGTAACGATTGATTATTGTTGTTGTTAGGCTAGATGATTGAAGGAGAGTTGATTCTTTGTGGGAAGGGTTCCCCATTTTTTCTTTTGCAAGTTAGTCATGATCTGGTAATGTTGTATTCTTTGGAAAGAAAATGAGAATCTGAATTTGTTAATGAGCAATACTATTATCTAAAAACGAGTATTTGAAATTGGTATCATCTATATGTGTATATTATTGTGATTGCAAATATAGTCTAATTGTAATTTCATACATAACTCCATTACATGACATGGAGATCGAATCTCCATCCCGACGCGAAAGTTATAAAGAATGAGAGAGAAAATGTTTGTTGAGCTCTGATTTTTGGTTAAAGATTCAATTAGCTTCCAAATCTAGCTGCAAGGAAGATCTGAAAAACGGAACAATTCTAACATATCGCCACTCGTAATCACCATCTAATCACAAATTCACTTGTCAACTATGAAACTCATTGATTATATGACACAAGATCTCACAAAATCTTCCATGGCAGATCTTCTAAACATTTAAAGAACAAGTGATCATTAATCACACAGCATTTTTCATCTAAAAAATGGTAAATGGTCACTTTGCTAAGTGTTCATACTTTTCATTTCTAACTTATTCATTATCGTTGGCTCAAACACCATCACTTGTAAAATGCAACGATTGATAATAAATATTCTTCCATTTATATTAAGTCTATCAAGATATAATCCCAATTGTCCAAGCGTAGAAAATGGTAACATTTGATAAATTAGAGAAGATTCATCGCAGCGGATTAACAACAGGCGGGATTGAACCTGCAACCTCCCCCAAAAGCCTGCTCCACCCAAAGCCGCCGGTGTCACTAAACTGAACAGTCTTAGGTAGAATTGAAAACGTAATAGAGCCTCAAACAAACAAGCACAGAGACAATTCATCACAGGAAAAGCCATAACCAATAATCCCAAAGGAAGTTTCTCTATACAATATCATTCTGTACAATAGCTACATTCCTAATAACCAGTAAATTTCTTTTCTTAATTCAACAAAGAAGTAGTGGCCTCCTCAAATGAAATTAAAAACCATAACCGACATCTCTTCCCCAGCAGCTTTTTCTCGTCCACAGAAAAACAGGAACCTTGTAATCATGAACTTTTTGACAGCCCACAGAATCATGTTTCGGAAAGCAGTTGTTCAAGCTCCTGATCAAAGTTCTCCTCATTTTGCAGCAGCAGCAGTGGTTGTTCCCGTTGTTGCTCGTGGTCTTTTTGATGCTGCCGACTTAAACCAGTCTGTTGATAAAACTGTTCCTTCTGGACTTCCCATTCCTCCGTAATTTTCTCCACTGCATCTCCAACCAATTTATCATCTTGTGCAATGTGCTCTATGTTTCGAACATCCACAACCTCGCTGGCCTCTTTAAGAAAGATGAATTCCGTAAAGGGAGTAAGAACATAATCATACTATACATTGAAAATTAACGCCATGCAGATTCAATTTATACATTAATTTGACAAGAAAGACCTAGATCATTGAAACAACAAGAGCTTATAAGGTAGGAGTGAAAAGTAGAATAAAGGACAGGGGTGATAGGATTAGTAGAAGGATCTTAGAACCTACCATCGTTTGGCAGGAGGGAAAAGAGGAGAGAATAGATGATGCAGTCTGGGATTTCAAACCCTTTAAAAAATCTCAATTTAATCTTTTCCAATTTGGAGGCAATAGAGGTGAGAAACTGAGAATCCATACCAAACACAGTAAGAGAAAAGTCATCTCATTCCTCGCCATTTTCCTCACCTAGGTTTTATATATATATATATATATCTTTCCTTCCTATTTTGTTTCCCTCTTACCAAACACAACCCTAAGGCCATATTAAACCAGGTTACGGGGATAATGTGCACATATGACTTCTTTGCAAAATAAGTATGGTGTATTTAGTACCATCTAAATTTTTATTGAACTAGTATGGTTGTTATTTAGCAAATAAGCTACTAGAGAAGCACTGTACCATGTATAGCTAGCGTCTTAGCCTCTGCATATTCTGTTGACATTTTCTTGAGTGAATTCAGGTCAACTTCCATGCCCTGTTAAAAGCTCAACAAGATGGAACACGAGCGAGTAAGTCACAATCTATTATGGTTAATTTCACGTCACCAAGTTTTATCTCAATGTGTTTTAATTAAAAAATACAGTAGTCTTTTGAACACCCTTAAAGCAAAATAGTAAAATATCATACAGGCAGCTACGTTTTTTAATTTTCCGCAACAACTTGCTCGATAAACTCCATTAAAAAAGTATAAGCTTAAATTACCATGTCCAAGTTGAGGAAGTCTTGAATCCAAGTACTATCAAACAACCTGTTAGGAAAACAATTAAGCAGTTAGAAGATGAAAACATAATAGATATGAGCTATTATCACCAATATGTAAGTACAAGACTTAAACAAGAGTAAAGAATACATGTCGGAGACCATACTTTGCATATGCAACTTGAATTCGAGCATTCTGTAATTCAGTGAGTTGGTTAAGCGTCTCTGTAACAGCTCCTTCATTTATGTCAACGAACCCAAAGAGGAACATATTCTTTTCTAGCATTTTTTTCACCAGAGATGGCACAACTTTTAAACCTTTTTCTTTTGCAGTAACAACAAGGTTTTTAAGTTTGTTCAGCTCATCTGTCAAAAGATAAGAAAAACTATTAAGTTCCAGAGATAGAAATAGATTCCCCAGAAACGATAAAAGGCTTTACTACAGAACAAATTCAAATGTGAAAAAATTAACAAATATTGAAGTAAAAGAAATGTGCCATACCAAGTGATAAATAAATCTTGAATGGCGGTTTGAATGGTTGAGTCTCATGAAGGCAGTAGAGACAATATAGCCCACCAAGTCTGTTTGATAATGAAGCTGCACTGCTCATATATCCTGCACATCATATCATCTTAAGAGAGTTTTCTATTGCGCACGTAAAAAACAATTAGGATTACTCTTTGGTCGGGTAACGAAAATATCTCGATTATAGGCTGAAATTTGAACCGTTAGATATTCATCAAATTCCTTACATTGTTACACTTTTTTAACTCAAATGTGAATATGATGTGATAAAAAAAAACAAGAAGGAGAACTCCTTGGTCGGTAACGAAAATATCTTGATGATAGGCACAAAAATGAACCATAAGATATTCATCAAATTCCGCTACATTGTTGTCCTTTTTAAAATCTAATATGAATGTTGCGTGATCTAATGATTCAAAACAGTGTCGTACCAATGGCGTGGCCATACAAGGATTGCATAAAGAAGGCCAAGCTCGAAGGAGGAGTAGCCTCGTATATGTATGAGAACTTCTTAGCAAGCCAAACCCTTTTCATCTCCCCCAAAGTTGTTGACTCACCCTGTTTCAATAACCCCAGAAATATTATTCACAGACCCAAAAAACAAAAAATAAAAAACGAAAAACAAAAACAAAAACAAAACCCAAGTTCTTGTTCCTGAAATATTAATATTAGTAGTAGTAATAGTATAGTACCTCAGAGAACTCAGCTATAAGCTCATCAATGTCCTTCTTGAATAGCGTCAAGTCCATTTTTCTCTCTGCAAAATCACTAAAAAAGTTGTTCATTTTCACAAGTTAGGAAGAAGAAAAAAATTTCAATAGCCCCTTCGAAATGATGGTTACGAAAACACAAGTGGCATATTGGGGGGCTTTTTTTTTTAATAAAAAAACGATAATTAAAAGAAAAAACATGAGACGAAAGTGAAATTGTGGGCAAGTGTTAACAGAAAATAAAGGGGGAAAAAAAAAAAAAAGAAAAGAAAAGAGCAAATCAAGTTTCTTTAGGTAAAAAAGAGAAGTCAAAATGTCACGTAAAGAAGTGAAGAAGAAGAAATACATAACAGACGGGCTGTGGCGATGGCGGATTTAGCAAATCAGGTTTTTTTTTTTTTTTTTTTTTTTTTGGGGGGGGTGTGTGGGTGCCGGCCGCGTCGCGCACCATGGAAAAAGGAAGCTCAAGCTAGAACCCCGTGTTCCAAGTTCCAACTGAAGTCTTAAAAACAGAGGGGGCGAAAAAAAAAAAAGAGGGAGTAAATTGCTATAATGGTCCTGAACTCTTTATAAAAATTTCGAATGGTCCCTAAAATTTTCTTATTGATCAAAAGGTCCCCAAATTAATAAAGAGGGTGCAAATAAGGTACAAACCCCAATAGCTGTTTAAAAAATGACGGACGGTTTTGGCCCACGTGATTTGCATATGACTTCAATTAAGTGGTACTTTGGTAAAATAACATTTGGGAATGAGTTTGGAGGGACTGAAATTGGGAATTTGGGGATAAAAATTAGGGTTTTTAGTTGAGTAAAAGAGATAGAAAGTTGAAAAATACATGGAATGGTTTGGATGCATAGAGATTGTAACTTAACTTACAATTAAGGACAAGGCAATTAAACATGTGATCCCAGGGAATTTTTTTTTTTTTTAATTTATACTTTTGCCTTTTTCTTAAAAAAATAGAAAATGGTCTAGTGGAAGATAATTTTCCCATAAATTTCACCCCTATTTTTTTAGAGCAAACGAAGGCTATCCATCTAAGAAAATTAAGTAGTCAGCAATGTGTGAATGCATGTAGCTCTCTTACTTTTCATCAAGCAAAAAAAAAAAAAAAAAAAAAAAAAAAAAAAAAGAGGAAAACAACTTGCATCCACCATGGTCCATGGGAATAGAGAAGCCTAGCTTAACAAGTCAGCAAGTTCGATAAAAAAATTTTTCCTGACAGAAATCAATAGATACACCGAGACATCCAACCAAGTTGACACCTTCTTAGTACCCTCATCATTTATCTATATTCAACATTTTATTAAAGATAAAGAATAAAAATAATAATTCCAATTCAACATGGTACAAACTATCCACAAAAGGAAAAGCAACTAAAAAATAAATGCATATGGGAAACAGAGTAAAGCAGATTCTGATGCCACAAAATATAGCCGAAACTTCACGTTTGAAAATCAGAATCTATGATATACCTCATTAAAATCCTTACTAGTAAAACCCAATGGGAAAAACCTAACAAGGGAAAAGGAGTGTCTACACTTACTATGTAACAACTTCATAGAGAAAAAGAAATAACCTCAAGAGAACCTATACTGTAATCTACTACTAATATTAATCTACTACTAATATCATCTGCAATAAAGGAGGAGATTAAATCTGGGGCCGACCACCACCAAGTAGGAGAAATGATATTTGGAGCACGAGACGCCAAAGAATTTGCAGCCTTATTGCCTTCCCAATAGATGTGTGAGACTGCAAACTCCATTTGAGAAAGATGACTTAAACAACGAAGCCAAGCTGGTCTCCAACGCTGAGGGACTTTACAAGATTTAGAATGAATAAGTGACACAATATAAGTGGAATCACTTTCCAACCACAATTTCCTCCGATTAAAAGTCCAAGCATATTCAATCGCATGAATCGTAGCAGCTAATTCCGCTTTGAAAGCACACCCAATGCTAAGGGAAATAGCAAAGACCCTTAAGAAACCTCTACAATTTCGAAAAACTCTTGCACAACCAGCAAGTCCTGGAGCACCAAAAGCTGCACCATCCGTATTAACCTTGATCCAATTAGGAGAAGGAGGATGCCAAATAACTTCAATTGTACGAGGAGCTTTAGAAGGACAACCAGAAACTTGAAGCCTTTTAAGATACATTAATTCTTCAACAGAATTCCTCATAGTACCTGATCCAATAGAGTCAGCTTCTCTAATAAATTGCCAAACCAAAGACAATGCGTCAGCAAAATATGGAATCCTGTCATCAAAGGTAGCATGATTTTGAATGTACCAAATCACTCAAAAAATAGAAACAATGGAAGCCCGTCAAAGACCTTGCTACTGAGAGCCAAAGATACTTTCATAGCATTTTGCCAAAGATCCAAAACGGCACCATTGACCATGATACGATGACCAAAAGCCAAAGTCACCGCATCCCAGAGACCAGCAACAAAAGGGCAAGTGAGAAATAAATGTTGCATATTTTCTTCAGCATAGTAACAAAAACAACAACAAGAAGGGAAAACAAATTCACGCTACTTCAAAGCTTGATCAGTAGGAAGTTTATGTGAAGCAACTTCGAAGTAAGAATAGACCTAGAAGGAGGAATAAAGGCTGCCCAAATTTGCTTACCGCAACTGACAAGGTTTCCAGCATGAATAAGAGAAGCACAAGTACCAGCACAAGTAACCTTGCCATCCAAAGAACAAGTCCAAACCATGACATCTGACTCAGTACTAAAAAAAACTCTATCAATCTCAGAAGCAATATCAGGATACAACTGCTGAAAGGTCGATGGTATGCTCCACCTCGCATCTGAGGTTACGTCCCCCATCACAGCATCAATGAGAGGAACAAGAGATGATCGAACATCCACCATGTCAATCAATGGCCTACCTAACTAGTTATCAAGCCAAAAACGGACCTTGGAATGACGTCCCAATAGCCATCTAGACTCATTTCGTAAGGAATCACATTGAGGCTGCACAAATTGATGAACGAACATACCAAGATTTTGGATTATTAGTTTTTGTGAAGAACCGAGCCCGAAGACAAGCGAAAGTCTTGGAATCATTAGTGATCATCCTCTAAGTGAGCTTTTTTAACATAGCCCTATTCAGAATACGAAGATCTCTAATCCCTAAACCACCTTCTTCTTTGGGCCTACAACAAGCTGACCAGGCAACCTGAATAGCCTTGCGAATATCTGTGACGCCCCGACTTCCCAAGTAGGGCTCGTCACCTTGCTTACTTGATTCAAACTTGCGGAAAATTGGGGAATTTTTTTTTTCCTTAAAACTTTATTTTGAAACCCCTCAAAACTTTATTTTAAAGCTTCCAACTTGAACTTGAACTCTCAAAATTTTACAACTTCCAACTTGAATCTCATACTCAAACTCATCCTTGCTTGTAGGTACTTATTTGAGTACCGAACTTTCAAACCCTTC
>JAFMPE010019773.1:2458-18360 GCA_024759925.1 Ficus religiosa | reverse complement strand
GTGTTAGAGAGACTACCCAACTCTAATCCAAACAGTTTACTTATTAAACCCCATATTTGGATTGTTATAGATTTTAATAGTAAATTCAAATTTTTGTTTAAAAAAAAAAAAGCATTAAAGAAAAATTTTTAAATAGTACCAAAAAACAACCGATTTAGAAGTTTAACTATTGTTCGGTCTTGATTTTCCTTTTACTTTCAAAGATCTTAATATATATGCATGACAAATAGAACTTATTCTTTTGTTCACCGTGTCATTTCCAACGTCACTAGTCATTTTTTTGATTTCTCATTCATGGGTTTATTTATTTTAATTTTTCCAGCAAATGCACGTTGTCGAAACAAGTAATAATGTGAAGAATATTCAAGTATCGTCCCACGAAGAAAGATTGTTACTAATTATCAAAATTACATTAACTCTAATTTTATTTGAACGAATATAAATGAGAAACAATTATTTAAAAACTAAAAGAAAATATAAATTTAACGGAACGCAAATTAGATAAGGACGAACCAATAAAGCTAAAACCTAGGATTTCTAATTTCACCAAGATAAATCATGGCAAAAATTCCCAAATTTAATCAATCAATATCTCTTCCCAAATTTAATCAATCAATCAATCTCCCAAAATTAGAATTTTAACTATTGTTCGGTCTTGGTTCCCTTTACTTTCGATGGTCTTAATATATTTGCATGACCGAAAGAACTTATTCTTTTGTTCATCGTGTCATTTCCAATGCCGCTAATCATTTTTTGATTTCTTGTTCATGTCTATTTATTTGGTTTATTTATTTTAATTTTTCCAGCAAATGCACGATGTCGAAACAAGTAATAAAGTGAAGAATATTCGAGTATTGTCCCACCAAGATTGATTGTTACTAATTACCAAAATTATGTTAACTCTAATTTTATTTGAACGAATATAAATGAGAAATAATTATTAAAAACTAAAACAAAGCAAAAATTTAACAGAATGCAGATTAGATAAGGATGAACCAATAAAGCTAAGACCTAGGATTTCCAATTTCACCAAGATAAATCATACCCAATCTCCCAAATTTAATCAATCAATATCTTGTCCTATGCTGCCAGCAAATTTCTCTAATATAATCATTAATCTCTCTCAAGACTTAACAATTATTCTAATAAACAAATTCCCTACATCTCTGTGACAATTTTAACCCATCAAAATTCATTGAGCATAAGAAATTCATATTACTGCACAAGCCCCACAAATATATCTCTATTCTATGATGATTTTTTGGCATTCTAATTATGACAAACTTAATTATCCTCTCTCAGAATCAAATAGAATATCTAAATCATGTAAGATTTGGCCACACACAATCACAAGCATTAAGCACAAATAAAAATACTCAGCATATACTGGAAGAAAAAATCAATTTAATTAAGCTAGGAAACGAAAATGACAATCATTATCCAGCTACATCGTAGCCTTAGAAAAGAAAATTAGTTCATGCTTGAGAAATAAACATACTAACAATTGTCTTAAACATAAAGAAAGGAAGAAAGAAAAAAAAAAACTGATTTTGAAGTCGAATCCGAAGCCATAACTTCGTTTCTGGGTGCAACATATTCGTCTCCTCTATGCATTCTTTTTCTCCTCTTTCTCTCTAGCAAAAAAGACCCCTATCTTGAACACTAAAAAGCTATTTATAGGCTTGAATTCGAGAGACAAATCTGGAAATTTTCTTGAAAATTCAAAATTTGAGCTTGTGAGATTCACAGTTGGCACTGTGGCCTCACTTTTTCACACCATGGCACTATAGATTCTACTCTAAGACCGTGTGCACTGGTGCTGAGGCCTCACTTTTTCGCGCCACAGGTTCATTGTAGTCCTTCGGAATTACGAAATCGTAGCGCCACAACTTCAAAGCTTCTGTCAATCTATGCTTTTCCTCGTACTTTTGATGCCACAATTTCATTTTCTCACACTATGGCTTCTGACTCTCGGCCAAAACACTCTTTTCTTGCCTTCATGAGCCGCGGCTTCAATCATTTTCCTCTCAAAACTCCATTTTCGTGCCAAGTTCATCTTCAAAGCATTCCAATTGCACCAACACATTACTTTTCAACCTATCCTGCAAATTAAGAAATAAGACATATTAAAGTAACAAAAATGCTCGAAAAACCAACAAAATATCGATTTAAAGGTACTCAATTCGTGAGTATAAAACTCACTCATCAATTTATGTTTCATCTAGGATTATATGTTCTTCTACTCTTCTCGTGCTATTTGAGGAATGAGGACTTTTGGTTGGAGGTTTACTTTCGAGCTATTTTCATTTTTAGAAAAAGTTTGGTTCAAGTCTGCATTTAGTTTTTTCTTTTTCCTTCACACCCCTTACCCCACCCCCCCACCCCCTCTTAATTAGCGAGAATGATTGAAAAGAAATAAGAAAAAACTTACAAATCTTAAAATAGAAGTGTCCCCAAAAAAAAATCGTTTTGGATGTCAAAAGCTAATTAACTAATATTCACAATTATGTTGCGATTGTGTAGCAGAAAGTCGAATTCAAACTTCAACTAGGCCCGTTTAGGGTCATGTTTGAAAAAAGCATTTTCTAAACGTTTTTTTTGTTCCAATTCCTCAAATTTTACTATTTATTTTTTCAAATATTTTCAAAAATTCCAAATTTTAAAAGTTCATAATTTTATCATTTTAAGTCAAAATGAGATGATTTTTTTTTTTCAAATTGCATAGAACTTCGAGAAGAATGAATCAAGATCTATATTGCTAATTTTTTTCCAAACATGTTTAAATTGTTTACACTTTTTCACTGTAAATAGTTCATTTTCATCAAACACACAAACTCAAACTGTAACACTTAATAACTTTAAACATAAAATCAAATAGTAAAATATGAAATTGACAGGAGTTATCTTTTTTTTTTTTTTAAACACCTGATAGCATTGTATATCTATAAACTTTTGCAACTGCCAATACTTTCATCCTCAAATTTGTACATAAATATTCACAATAAAAACTAGAGTTAATTTCATTAATAGCACCTGTACGAATTTTATTATTAAAAATAACACCACTTTTTTTTCCCTTCATTACTAGCACTGTCACATTATCAAAGCCTATGATATGTGGGACCCAGCAACATTTAATGTATGCCAAATTCCAGGTTTACTCTCATCTCCCATCAGCCCAAATATCCCTCTCCCTCGCATGCCTTAAAAAAAAAATTTCAAACTAGCATCTACAGTGTTTTAGAGAGAGAAACTAAAATCTAGATAGAGAAAGAGTTACCACCAACAAAGGTATTCACACTAGCAAAGATATGGTTATTACAGGAATGACCACCCGGTCATTATATAAATGTCCGACACTGGTATTGAAGCTAACAAAAGTACGGTAAATACAAAAATGACCATCCAGTCATTATGTAGATGACCCACAATGGTATTCACGCTAGTAAAGGTATGGTCATTACAGGAATGACCACCCGATCATTTACATAATAACTGACACTGGTATTGAAGCTAGCAAAGGCATGGTAAATATAAAAATGATTACCCGGTCATTATTTAGATGACCCGCAATGGTATTCACGCTAGTAAAGGTATGGTCATTACAGGAATGACCACCCCGTCATTATGTAAATGACCGACACTGGTATTGAAGCTAACAAAGATATTGTAAATACAAAAATGACCACCCGGTCATTATGTAAATGACCGACACTGGTATTGAAGCTAACGAAGGTATGGTAAATACAAAAATGACCACCCGGTCATTATGTGGATGACCCACAATGGTATTCACGCTAGTAAAGGTATGGTCATTACAGGAATGACCACCCAATCATTATGTAAATGACCGACGTTGGTATTGAAGCTAACAAAGGTATGGTAAATACAAAAATGACCACCCGGTCATTATGTAGATGACCCACAATGGTATTCATGCTAGTAAAGGTATGGTCGTTATAGGAATGACCACCCGGTCATTATGTAAATTACTGACACTGGTATTGAAGCTAACAAAGGTATGATAAATACAAAAATGACCACCCGGTCATTATGTAGATAACCCACAATGGTATTCACGCTAGCAAATGTATGGTCATTACAATAATGACCACCTGGTCATTACAATAATGACCACCTGGTCATTTTGTAAATGACCGACACTAGTATTGACTAGTAAGTCAACATAAAAATGACCAACAAGTCATCATAAAAATGACCAACCGGAAATAACATAAATCTGAATAATTTTTATTATGACCAGAAAGTCATTATAAAAATGACCAATACAAAAATTACAAGATGATCTCAAAATGAATAAACAGCCAACTGCATTTTCCGATATCACCTACAATTAACCAAACATCAACAAAAACCCAAATACCAAACAAACAAACTTTTTGTTTATATTACAAAATCAAATAAAAATACAAACTTTATGCATTTTATGCAAATTTTTTTCAACAAATCAATTAGAAATGTAGAATTTCATCAAAAACACATATAAAAGTGCAAACTCTTTTTTACATAATCAATAAAAACTACAAACGTCCTCAAGTACAATACACATTCTTACTGAATAATATTAAAAATGAAAACTTTTTAAATATAAATACGAAAAAGCAACATTTTAACCACTTTAACTTCTGATATCTTCTCTTCTATGGCACTTTTTGGCTTCTTTGATTCCTAAACTTTGATTTCCCCCTGCTTTCTCTTCAACCCTTCCTCGGCCACCCTTCTTTCGCTCTCTAGTGCTGGTTTTTTAGAACTTTTCTCAGTTGGTGGCCTTTTATATGCTGAAGCCATTACTTAGAGAGACCTCTTTTCGGGAGTAATGTTTTTCTCAGCCAATTTCGTGGGTTTCGATATGGGTAGTTTTGGAAGATTCTTCGACATTCACAGACTTCCAAGCGGTTTATAGAGGGCTTTCGTGGTGGTTTTGGACGGTTTCCAAGCGGTTCCGGCCGGTGACAACTCTTTCTCTCTCTAGATTTCAGTTTCTCTCTCTAAAATACCGTAAATGCTGGTTTGAAATTTTTTTTTTTTAAGGCATGCGAGGGAGAAGGATATTTGGGTTGGTGGGAGATGAGGGTAAACCTAGAATTTGACATACATTAAATGCTGCTGGGCCTCACATATCATAGGCTTTGATGACGTGACAGTGCTAGTAATGAAGGGAAAAAAATGATACTATTTTTAATAATAAAATTCGTATAGGTGCTATTAATGAAATTAAGCCTAAAAACTAAAAGAAGTTTCTAGAAAACTTTCACACATCTTCAAAACCAGCTTTAAACTGCATATTTGAATTGCATATGAACATGTCGTAGGATGACTGCAACTCCGTCAGCCTTTTAGAACAAAACTGTTGGGTTAAAACCTGCATCACAGGAACTATATGAGCTAAAATTCAGTAAGTAAAAATTAATACGCTTAGAAGAAATATCAATTTCATTTCAATCAATCTTCTGCTTTGATCATAAGCTCTTCAATATGCAATGACATTTGAAATTGTATAGTATTAAACTATAACACGGTAACTGATAGGTTGTAACATAATAGGTACCCTTCCTTAGTTTGGCCAAGCTAACCTTTTCAATGTCTCACTAGGATCTTTTTCATAGTATACCCTATTTCGGCCTTTTTCATTTCAATCTTATTTCAATGAGACCCTTTTCATAATATCGTATCAAAGAAACTTTTTTAGTTTATCTCAGTGAGACCTTTTTCATAATATCGTCTCAAAGAGGTCCTTTTCAACCATTTCCATTTTGGGCTAAGCGGTTTCACCCGCGTCCCTTACCTATTCAAGTTTCAAGCCAAGCATAATATTATTTTCAATAAAACAATTCAAGATCGTAATCAATATCCAGTCTCAAGCTTTCAAGCATATTCAATATCAGAAAACATTTACGAAAAATACTATTGTTCTTGTGATGGTTTTGAGAAGAATTTCTGCTTACGTTATATCAGTAAAAGTTGGAAGTGAAGAGTTAAGGGGACTTCTACAATGAGGTAAACCTCCTTTACCTCATTGATGGGGTAAAAAATTTTATATCGTCCGATGACAATCTATAGGCCTACAATGCTAAGGCGGATGGTTGTCAAGCGAGAGGTTGAGGTAGTGAAATACAAACACCCCTCTAAGCGACTTGTCGTTTTCCTTTAACAAATTTGCAAGACCAATTTCTACAAGTAAGGTTGTGCATAAGGTTCTACGACATGTGGGTTCGCCGGTAGAGATTTGGGTTAGACGGAATATGGGTCTTAACGGGGCGTGAAGGGGGCTGGGCTTGCAGGAGGCGAAGACTAGTGTCTCCGTCTCCGTTGCCGGCGCCCTAAAGCTCCATAGCAGCTACCCTAGAGCTCAACAAAGCCTCACCCCTCCATTTGCATTTCGCCACCCCAAGTTGTCGCCTCGTCGAAATCTCGCCACCCCCGCCTCTCGTCGCCGTCGACAAACATCCCTCGTCTCCGTCAAAATCTCGCCTCCTTCCGTGCCCATCTCCGAGCCCTTTATCCCAATTCTCTTTCATAGTTGTTGGTCACTGTGGGAAGGACCCTCAGTAATGGGTCTCGCCGGCGTCCTTCCTCCCCGCTCTCCGCTGCTGTAAAGACATTGCAGATCTGGGTTTTTTAAATAGCAAAGGTCTGCTTGATAAAATTTAAAATTTAGAGATTAACCATTCAATATCTTCTCAATTCAAAAGAGATGACAATTGTTATTTAAAGCAAAATAAGTAGTAGTCTGGGCAAAACGAGTAGATTAGCAAAAATTAGCAGACCAGCTGAACTTTTGTCTTCTCAAACCCCCCCCCCTCTCTCTCTCTCTCTCTCTCTCTCTCTCAGAGATTGAAATAAAGAATTTGGGGAGTACTGTATTTTGGTAATATTTAAAGGTTGGTTTTGAAAATAAAACCCCTACTTCACATCCTATTTTACATGGTTTATAAAATGGGCCCCACAATACATCCACCCACAATAACCCTAGGATCTTACTCTTCGAGAAATTGAGTGTGTTAGAGGGTCCTAAATGCATAGCCATTGCCGTTGTCAACTTGTAACATCAACTTAGCACTTGCTTCATTATACTTCCATTCTAGGTCAATCTATCTCATTAAAAAAAAAAAAAAAAAAAACTTTTGAAAAGAAAATAATTCTTTAAGTATACTTAACACGATATATATGTGTGTGTATATATCTATATAAAACTGTAAGACAACAACATCTTCTTTTTTTTTTTTAACTCATTTTTTAAAATCACTTAAATCACTTGTCAAATTAATTTTAGAATTAAAAAATTACTTATTCCATCGTTTGCTTTTTTTCAAAAAGCCCTTAAAAAAATTTTTTTTTTCTTTCTCCTCCTATTAAAGTCTAAATCTCTATACATGTTTTTTGATCCTTACCTTTTTTTTTTAATGTTCTAGTTTATTGTTATTTTTTAATTTATTTTTACGAGAATTTTTAAAAAGAAGATTATTTTATTTTGTTTGTTATTTTTCTGATTTTTCAATAGTTTTTGTAGTTTAATGTTATAACTAGTTTTTTATTTTTAAAAAAGTACAAACAAATGGAAAACACATATGCTTGATATAGAAATAAATCACTTATTCGTTTTATAAATGATTAAGAGAAATGATTAGGAATTTATACAAACTCTGAATTGTGAGCTTTTTCTAATTATCTAATAAAAGTATCAACCAAATTCATAATATTTTTAACCATGCTTGTGGAATACTAAGCTTTACCAATGTATTATTCTCAAGTTTTTATTGTCTCAAGAAAAAATGTACCAAAGAATAAGTTCATAGATTTTTATCTCAACATATAAATTGATGAAAATTTTTAGTAGATATCTAAAACGATAAAAAGAAAAAAGAAATCTTGTGAGAAAAAAATTTAAAAATAAAAATAAAACAAAACAAAACATATTAAAAAAAACCGTGTAAAGGTTTAGATTTAGTATGTGCAAAAAAAAAAAAAAAAGACAAATAATTTAGTTATAAGGGTTTTTTGGGAAAACTAAAGGGTGGAACAAGTAATTTTGTAATTCTAAAATTCATTTGTTAATGATTTTAGAAAATGAATAGGAAAAACAAAATGGTAGGTGTCAACAGACCTACTCTAAAATATATTATTGGTGCTATCTTCTATGGATTTCAACTATTAATTAAGGAATTAATTTACCAACAAAATCTGCCTCCAAATCCTTTTTGGATCTCGTTGAAATTGGTGGCAATTTTTATTTAGTGTCCACTCATCCAAATCCATTTTGGATCTCATTGAAATTGGTGGCAACTTAATGTCCAATTTGAATTATTTTATGTGAAGAATGAACATCCATTAATTTCTAGTAAAATATAAATATATATATATATATATATATTTAACCATGCTTGTAGAATATTAATAAGCTTCATCAGAGTATTATTCTCAACTTTTTATCATCTCAAGAAGAAGTATACCAAATAATAAGTTCATAGATTTTTATCTCAACATATAAATTGATGAAACCTTTTATTGGATATATAAAATGAAAAAAAGAAAAAAGAAATCTTGTGAGAAAAAAAATTAAAAGTAAAAATAAAAATAAAACAAAACATAATAAAAAAACCGTGTAAAGGTTTATATTTAGTATATAGAAAAAGAAGAAAGACAAATAATTTAGTAATAAGGGCTTTTTGGAAAAACTAAAGGGTGGAATAAGTAATTTTGTATTTCTAAAATTAATTTGTTGATGATTTTAAAAAATGGATAGGAAATGCAAAATAGGAGGTGTCAACAGACCTATTCTAAATTATATTATTGGTGTTATCTTCTATGAATTTCAACCATTAATTAAGGAATTAATTTACCAATAAAATCTACCTCCAAATCCTTTTTAGATCTCCTTGAAATTGGTGGCAACTTTTATTTAGTGTCCACTCATCCAAATCCATTTTGGATCTCATTGAAATTGGTGGCAACTTAGTGTCCACTTTGAATTATTTTATGTGAAGAATAAACATCCATTAATTTCTAGTTTTATATATATATATATATATATATATATATATACACACACACACACACACTTAATCATGCTTGTAGAATACTAAACTTCATCAGTGTATTATTCTCAAGTTTTAATCGTCTTAAAAAAAAGTATACCAAAGAATAAGTTTATAGATTTTTATCTCAACATATAAAATGATGAAAACTTTTATTTGATATCTTAAACGAAAAAAAGAAAAAAGAAATCTTGTGAGGAAAAAATTTAAAAAGAAAAATAAAAATAAAACAAAACACATTTAAAAAAAAAAAAAAAAAACCCTTGTAAAGGTTTATATTTAGTATGTGGAAATAGAAGAATGACAAATAATTTAGTTATAATGGCTTTTTGGGGAAACTAAGGGATGAAACAAGTAATTTTATTATTCTAAAATTTATTTGTTGATGATTTTAGAAAATGGATAGGAAAAGCAAAATAAGAGGTGTTAACAAACCTACTCTAGAATATAATATTAGTGTTATCTTCTATGGATTTCAATTATTAATTAAGGAATTAATTTACTAACAAAATCTGCCTCCAAATCCTTTTTGGATCTCAATGAAAGTGGTGGCTACTTAGTGTCCACTTTGAATTATCTTATGTGAAGAATGAACATCCATTAATTTCTAGTAATATATATATATATATAATCATGCTTGTACAATACTACGCTTTATCAGTGTATTATTCTCAAGTTTTTAACGTCTTAAGAAGAAGTGGACTAAAGAATAAGTTTATAAATTTTTATCTCAATATGTAAATTGATGAAAACTTTTATTGGATATCTAAAACGAAAAAAAGAAAAAAGAAATCTTGTGAGAAAAAATTTAAAAAGAAAAAAAAAAGAATATTAAAAAAAACCGTGTAAAGGTTTGTATTTAGTATGTGGAAAAAGAAGAATGACAAATAATTTAGTTGTAACGGCTTTTTAGGTAAACTAAGTGATGGAACAAGTAATTTTATTATTCTAAAATTTATTTGTTGATGATTTTAGAAAATGGATAGGAAAAGTAAAATAGGAGGTATCAACAGACCTACTCCAAAATATAATATTGGTGTTATCTTCTATGGATTTCAACTATTAATTAAGAAATTAATTTACTAACAAAATCTGCCTCCAAATCATTTTTGGATCTCTTTGAAATTGATGGCAACTTTTATTTAGTGTCAACTCATCCAAATCCATTTTGGATCTCAATGAAAGTGGTGGCTACTTAGTGTCCACTTTGAATTATTTTATGTAAAGAATGAACATCCATTAATTTCTAGTAATATATATATATATATATATATATATTTAACCATGCTTGTAGAATACTAAGCTTCATCAGTTTATTATTCTTAAGTTTTTATCGTCTTAAGAAGAAGTGGACAAAAGAATAAGTTCATAGATTTTTATCTCAACATATAAATTGATGAAAATTTTTATTGGATATCTAAAATGAAAAAAAAAAAAAAGAAATCTTGTGAGAAAAAAATTTAAAAATAAAAATAAAAATAAAAATAAAGCAAAATATATTTAAAAAAAAAAAAACTATGTGAAGGTTTAGATTTAGTATGTGGAAAAAGAAGAAAAATAAAAATTTAGTCATAAGGGCTTTTTAGGAAAACTAAGGGTGGAACAAGTAATTTTGTAATTCTAAACTTAATTTTTAATGACTTTAGAAAATGGATAGTAAAATAAAATGGGAGGTGTAAACAGACTTACTCTAAAATATATTATCAATGTTATCTTCTATAGATTTCAACTATTAATTAAGGAATTAATTTACCAACAAAATCTACCTCCAAATCATTTTTGGATCTCCTTAAAATTGGTGGCAACTTTTATTTAGTGTCCACTCATCCAAATCCATTTTGGATCTCATTGAAATTGGTGGCAACTTAGTATCAACTTTGAATTATTTTATGTGAAGAATGAACATCCATTAATTTCTAGTAATATATATATATATATATATGAATACTCTAAGCGGTATAAGTACCATTTATGTCTGGTAAAAATGGGGTGCCAAGGCCTAATCCTCTCCCCTATGGCCTGGGGAGGGAGAGGGGGGGGGGGTTGTGAGTGTGACACCCCAAAAATTCATAACTTGATTTCATGAATTATTATCATGGATTTCCTTCATTAATATACTTCTAATTAATTAATTCTTTTGATGAATATCAAATTTCAAGATCATGAATGATTGTATATGTATCATCAGTATGATGATGTCGATGATCTAATAATGTTGAGTTTTTATATCTAAATAAGAAATTATAGATACATAGAAAATGAGTTAAACGACATATAAATTTATACGAAAAATTTATTATGTCGTATTAGAGGGATAAATGTTAATTTTTAGGAAAGAACCCCGATTTTTATTAGTAGGTCAATTTGATGACTTTAGTATTTATTTTGGTCATATCAATATTTAAATATTAAGAATATGATTGGGAAAATCAATGTGGCACATAGATAGAAGATGAAAAATTAGGATTTACTTTTGGAGTAAATCCAAAGGTGGAAGATTGATTAAGAATCGTGCTTAGATGTAAATCTATAGTGTAGATTTTATATTAAAGGATCCTAGGCAAATCAATGGCCAAGTTTTGGATGATAAGTGACCAATAAGAGCTTAGGGTAAGAATTGGTGTAATGAAAGATCTAATGGATGAGAATAAGGATGACAACCTTTGACCAATGGTGAAAAAATTGGAAGAAAGAAAAATAAAATTAAAAAAAATAAGAAAATCAAAGGAGAGAACTGGATTTGTGTGGTCAAAAGCAAGAAGAAATATGAACAAATGAGGGAAAAAAAAAAAAAAAAAGAAAGTGGTGCATGCATGTAAACTCATGTAAGAGATGGTGTTGCTTGTTTTGGCAATATGACACAAAGAAGGTACAAGTGAAAGTGACCCCTTATCTCCCACTTTGTTGAACAAAATTTTGACACCAACTCCCTCCCTTAAGTGGCGGCAATGCAAGGGGAGAATCGGCCAAAATTTTTCATTTTTTACCCCTCAAAATACAACTCCTTTTTATGCAAATGTTGACTAAAGATAGGATCCCAACATCTCATTTTATTCTCACACAAGTTAAGGTCAAAAAACCTAGCTTTCTTAGCCACCACCAAGCTCAAAAAAAAAAAAAAAAAAAAAAAAAAAAACAAAGCAAAAACAAAAACAGAAACAGAAACAAAACCACCAACACTATTCTCCATCTCCAACAACCCTCTAGCACCCTCCTCCCTCCATTTTCAAGCTCTAAGCAACCTGTTACCAAGTTCGAAGAAGTGTGAAGCGGAGTTAAAGGACGTGTTACTAGAGGTAACCTAGTGGTATTCTTTGTGTTTTAGTCATTTTTGGAGAACAAAAGCATTGTTTAGAATCTTAATGTTAGGCTTCTTCTTATCTAAGAAAAAGTTTTGAGAAGAACTTTGGCAGTCCAAGATCTTAAGGATCCATAGAGCATTTCGGTAAGATCTACAAACTTTGTTAGAGCTTGTGGTGGTTGTATTAATATGGCATGCTTTAAACTTTGGTATGAAAAATAAATTATATGATAAGTTTCTCCAGAAGATAAACTTCATTTTAGGCTTGGAATCACTTCGTTTGATTTTATATGTCTAAAGTTATGTGCATTTGAAGCTGTGACACAAAACTAGAGGGAAAAAGAACCACTGGGGTACAGTCTAGCCACATATTTTATGTACTCCGAACCCTTTTGGCTCAAAATTTTGGATTATAAATTATAGATCTAAAAACTAGATTATTTAAGCTTTCCAACAAGGTATCATGCGCCTCAAACGGATAAATGTGCAGTTTTTAGTGAATTTTATAATTTTAGACTACGAACTGAGAGTTTTTGATTGAACCCTGTACCAGCCAAGGGTTTTGTGCATTTAGGTTAGTAAACCATAATGTTTTACAAAACTATTCTCACTATATAAACTAGACACCATAAGCTTTCTAATGACATTTTTTTTCCCCTTATTTCGGCTTGTAAGTGAATTGTTATGATTTTTTTAAATTTACCCATAAATCTGGACATATAATACATACGTGAGACCAACAGTAACAAAACCTAAGTGTACGATATGAAACACTCAGACACTAAAGGAAATTACTTTATGGTTATAAAGTAGACATCTCAAGTTTCGAAATGAATTATCATCCGTTTAGAATAGATATGCATATAAATTTGAATAAATCACATAATATTTTATTGTAATCTGGTAAACTGAGATTTCACCATAAGACACTTAGGAAAATGTCCACATTTATGTTTGAAGCGCTTGAAATCTTGGAAAATAAATATAAAGACAGAAACTAGATATTTCAAGTTTTCTAATGAGTTATCAAGTGTCCAAAACGAGATTATACTCAAATTTAAATAAATTAAAATCTCACACTGACAAAACGATTAAACATTAAAATGTGACATAAGAGTAAGTCATAACATATGGAGATATTTATTTATGAAATTAATTGGTATTAAGTGTATGATCAAATAATGTGACAAACCTAACTTTATAAAGTTGAATCGCAAGTTTTTAAATGGACTAAGATAAAGTACACCATATGATTACTGGGCATATACGAAAATACTACCTTAGCTCAACTAAATAATCATAACTAATGGGATTGGGCCTTACAAGCTCAATACTAAATATAAGATATACACAGGAGTCACCTTGATTGATTAATTAATTAAGAAATAAACTAATAAATATATAACAAAATGTAATTATGCTAAGAAAATTAATTAAGTAATTAATTTATTAATTATAAGAGTTAATAAGTGATAATTAGTCGTGTAAGTAAGATTATTATGTTGAGTAACTTCATAATTATAATACATTATTAATTAGAGATTAATTGATCTTTAATCATTGATATAATTATTAATATATCTATGGATGGTTAATTAGAAATTAATTAAACATTAATTATTATAATAATCTAATTATTAATTATTAATATGAAAATTAATAATTGATAATTATTATATGAGAAAGAATATTTAAGTAACATAATTAAATTATTAACGATATAATTATTAATTTGTCAATTAAAATTATGTAATTTAATTATAATTACTCAATTAAATAAAATAATAATTAACTACTACTTAATTAATTTGTTAATTAATTAATTAATCAATCAATTGATTAATTAAATTAAATTAAATTAATTAAATTATTAATAATTAGTAAAAATTTATTTAACACTTGATAATTAATATGAATTAATTGTTAAGGTTAATTATGATATTAGTAAATTAAGCTCACTTTAATTTATAAAATAAATGAATGAATGAATACAGTAATTTAATTATGATTCTATCTAATATGAGATATTGTTAAATCGTGACAATTTCTCAAACTTACATAGTAGGAGGTACAACTCTAGAAGTTTAAGCACATAAAACAAATAAGTACAAATCTCACCTACAGTATGCAACAAAATATTTTTCTTTGTTGATGCTCTACATTTGCTATGATTTGCCTTGATGATGTGATGGGTATATGAGTTATATGTATTGCTTTGATTAAGCATTTGACATGCATAATTTCTTTTACACTAATTTGATCGACATGCCTCATGAATATTTATGCCATAATGATAGATACATAGTGACATATAAATCTTTACATTGTCACAATTAATAAGAAGAAGGCTAAGAAAGATAATAATAAGTGTCATACCAACCTTCAATTAATGACAGGATATGATAAGAACAAAAATGATAAGTTATATCCTTGAAGGTGGTTAGAGGGTCGCTCTCTCAACTCCTCATTGGTTGCGCGCATATGGGTACGACATCAGGGCCCTTAAGTAAAAATACATGTATATATTGAAGTATAATTGAATACACATAGATCACATGCATTTTTGAACATTCATGTTGTTACCTGTGATGATATGATTTTATGAAATTGTTTTATGAGGTATTATTTATACTTGCTGAGTGAAAAAAACTTATATGCGTGTATTTGTGCTATAGGTAACGCATGTAGGTAACCCGGCACTTAGATGTTTTATGGACTGATGAAGCTATATGAAGGCGATGAAGGAAGGAATGGGATACCACCACTAACTTAATTTCCGCATTTAGGATTCTTAAATTATTTTGTATCGACTATATTTATAATTATATTTTTAATATTTTGATACTACTAAACTAGTAGGAGTACTTTACAAGAAAAAGACTTTAGAGTCTATCCTTTTAATTCACACGATGTTGTAGCTTTTTAAATATTATCTAAGTAAGAATTTGAATAAGATATTTATTATTTAGAAATTTCAATTTCCTTAGTTAAAATTTTCAAGTACAAGTATAATCTGTATGTAAATATATAAATATATATATGTATTTTTGAAACCTAACATAAATAAATATTAAGACTAAATGAATTAAGAATAAGTAAGTTAGTTAACAGTTTGAAAAGTCTGGTCGTTATTGTGAGAGAGAGGGGATAACATAAGAAATTAACTGGTACAATCTAAGAGACTATCTGGTAAACTCAAGAAACTAACCGGTGCAAATGTCGTTCATATCCGATAATAATGGAGTGCAGAACACAAGAGAAAACATATATATATACACAGTGTTATACATGCGTAAGTCTGAGTCATGCCCATACATAATCCTTAATCAATAAAAATCAAAAAATATTCTTTCATGTGGCTCATAAATGTAGAGTCGTCGGTTAAAAAAAAACAAAAAAAAATTGTGGAAGGGAGAAGCTCAATTAACGAAACATGATGACCATCCACGTGGTACAAAACGTCAGACATTTGGTTAATTCGGCACCAAGTTTCTAACACTCCTCTGCAGGACCAAAAATTTGCTCTAATGGAATCAGCCGAGAAA
>JAFMPE010019662.1:0-16128 GCA_024759925.1 Ficus religiosa | reverse complement strand
ACATGTAGGTTGGAAACAAACACGTACTGCGAACCAAGGAAAAAAAAGTTCTATAGTTTTGGTCGGTCTCATCTAGTAGACTGCCAATGAATTTACTGATATGTAACTACCAAATACAGTTTCAGTAATTCCAAGTTAAAGGATAATGCAACCAAGAAAAAAAAATTACAAACATAAAACGGGAAATAAAATAAATAAATAAAAAGAAAGGAAATTTACTCATTCTACTGAATATTTCATTTTATTCCTTTCATGATCTGTTTAATACTGATCATATAAACCCGCAACCAAATAGAGGTAAAAACCAAAAACATTTCTCGATTCGAATGTCTCATCCTTGCACTGGGGTCATGCTATTCGTCTTTGTGTCATTTCAATTTTATCAGATGTCCACAAAGGGACGGGTAAAAACCAAAAGCGACTAATAATAACTTTCCATTTTATTTTATAGATTCGTACGTAAATGTGATCGACATGCCAGCTTGTAGTGTTTGCAAACGTTAGATTTGTTTGCTTAATTTCTCTATTGAACAGCTATAGATCCATTGATCAACTTTTTCAGTTCGTTATTGTCTTCCAATAAATTTTGCGCAAAATAAATTCAAAGTAAGATTTGCGACGAGTCAATCACTATGTAATATTGTTTTATAGCAGAGAAAAATCTGAAATTGAAGCTGAGACCAAAATGGTCCACAAAATCTTTTTGTTTCTCACCAAAACAACAACTTAAACTACGATGTGAAAGCATATCAGTCTAACTTTTCCAAGTTGAAGCTGTGTCTCAGAAGTTATGGACAATACTTTATCTATCCTCGGGATGAACCAGATTACCAAAAGAAAATCATGAACCAAAATAAAAGAGCTTGTCCCTAACATGCAATACCACACAATTGGATTTTATAACATGAGATCTATACATACATACATACATACATACATATATACATACATATATATAGGATTCATTGTTTATTAATTATGATGCTCGACAAGTAACATGGTGCTCCAAAACATTTATTTGTATATATCTCTTTCCAGCAATCGGACAGGTCTACAGTTATAGCATGATCATGTTATTTAGAACTACTAATGCAAATGACATGTATCATTAGAAAGTTTTACATTAAAATCAACTGATTGTTATAATAACGTTGATCACAAATTACAAACGCTGTTTTTTTAACTCAAATATAATACTATGGCATGGGTTTGTGTGTGTCTGTGTGTATATATCTTGAAGTAGCGATCCCTTGTTAATTTGGAAAGGATCCCTTGTTTGGAAAAATCAGATTGCACATAGTACTAAAGACCAAAAATATCTGAAATATCTGAAACATATCAACTTCACAAAGCTTAAAGTCTAGAGTATCTTTGACTCCATATTTGAATGAGCATGCGGCTCAATTACAATATTAATGGAGGTGGTTGCAGGATATTTGCTCACCAAAACGGGTAAAAGAATAATATGGCCCTGCCTAGAGATCAGTACGAGTCTTGTTAAATAAAATATCACAAACTGGCCCCAAAAATATTTACTGTCATCCGTCATGTGTGACCACTTGCAGTACTACTACTTTTGTATTATCTATATATATATTGACTGTCAAAAAGGACCAACTAGGGTTTGTCCTTAAAATTAGATTTTTCAATCTAAATTACTTGTACGGATTCCTTGGAGATATATATATAAATATATTTGCTAAAGTCTTCTCTGCAACAAAATAATATAAATTTCGCTTATTCAAAATGTATATATATATATATATAAATATATTCCCATGAGGAGTTTTCCTAATACATATGATAAAAGAAATATATATGCCTCTCTTCCTGGCCAATACATATATGAATATATATTTAAATAAATTACGATGATAGAAATCAGTCGGTGTAAATAGAAATAATATATAAAATTAGGAGAAATATCATATGAATCTTCAACAGAAGGGAAATAGAAAATCTTGTTTCGGATTCAAATGAGGAATAATAAATAGAGTACTGGGCATATAATAATATTGCTGCTATTTCTTCAAAAAGTTCTAGGATATATATATGTAACTAAACCTTACAATATTGTATAGAGTAGAACTACTAAATTAAGCAAACCGTTGAGACTTAGCTTGCTAAAATAGAGATTATTTAAGAACTAAATTTTATATAGCTAGATTCTTTAACATACTACGCACTATTTGCAGAAAAGCTAATGGAATACATTTTGAAGCACAGGCGACACATATCATGACTTTTCTAGCATGTCCCTTTTTCTATCCCCTTCCCCACCCAGCTGCCCGCACTGGACGTGATCTGCAAAAGAATATTCACAGAAATGCAAAAAATATCAAATAAACTACAACGAATATATAACATACAAGATTTGGAAAAGATATATAGTAAAAGTACAGTTGATTATCATGATTGAAAGTATAGTCTTGCGGTAATTATAAATGTGACTCCATCATCATATGTAAATTTCTAATCTTATCACCTTTAAATTTGTTGAAAAATGTTGTCTCTTTTGATGATCTCATTTATATTTATCCACATATGTGATCATGACAATTAAGATTTATATTAATTTTTATATATATATACACAACATCAAAGCAAGGGTTATTTATTTATAACGAACATCGACCTTTCAATTTATATGTGCTCATGAAATTGAGCAACATACGCTAGTAGTTATAAAAGTATAGAAGAGATTTCAAAAGAATAATTTATTAAAGATCACAGTATTTAAAGGGAAACGAAAAAAATGAAAACTATATGCATGTATATAGAAAAATAAATCATATTTAGCACTTGCGAATGAATATGTCAACAAATCCTCCAATAGTATGTGACTACAACAGACAATTGTGGAATAAGAGGAGAAAAATATGTATTAATCGGATTAAAAGAAAAAATATACAAGAAAACAGTGGTTGGTAAAAATATGCTGTGATAAAGTACATTCAATACATACACTGCATCATAGAATTATAGAATTTTGACTACAAATTAGGTAACAAAAACACCCAACAATGTATAAGTGTTCCCACCAGAGAACCTGTTTAACCTATAAATTTATTGAAGTAAATCAATGAATTATTGAGGTCGTACAAGAATAAATTTTGTCTCCACATGTACGAACTCCAACTATTTGAGTTACCAGATCTTCATTCCTAGTTTCTTTTAGGACTCGTAAATAATTTTGTTAGTTTGCACCTTTGTAAAGAATGTGTCAAACTTTATCTCGTACCAGTTTATCAGCTGATGTAGAGGCCATTTTTGTGGTCAAATATTTCATTCTTTTTTATGTAAATAACAATCGGATAAAACTTGTCTCATAATTTAAATTTTACACACATCCCAACTAGGTTAATACTGATAAAAAAAAAAAAACTCATTCTGTGCCAAAACTTACACTAAATTTTGTTAAAAAAATACTTTTAAAGAAGATAGTTTTAAGACAGAGGCCCTAGGGAGTTTAAAAAAAAAAAAAAAAAAAAAACACAAAGGACAAAGAACCTTAAAAGAAAAAATAACATATTTTTGATACTAGCAACTAAAATCAAGTACAATTAAAGGATCAATAAACTACTCTTTTAATAATAATTAAGAGAATTGATCCTTGAACACTTTCATTCAATAATTGATGTAAAAGAATATGATTTAGCCTAGGATCTAGATCTATATATATATATATAGCGAACTTTATTCCATTTTAATGGTTTAATATTCAAATATTTAAGACTACTTTCAACCCGATTCCTTCTCTGAAACATTCACATATACATAGATATGGATAGAGCACTGGTTAAGTTTGTTGGTTTAATTTGCATTTCATAGATCAAAATGTTGGCTCCAGTGTGCGAATGATCTATATAATTTTTATGTAGCACCTTGGCATATACGTATATGTATATATATACATATATATATTTAATTGCTTTGACAAGATCAGTAGTTGTAGGCCTAATATAGATATATACTAGAGACCAAGGTCAGTTCCAAAACATTTAACATGCAAAAGTGTCGTTATCAATATAGTAGATCTTAAGAGCACCTCTGGTGAGAAAAATAGAAAAGACACTGTTGGAACAAAATTATTGGAAGATCAAGCATATAACATTTTCATAATTAACCTAAACAGCAATATTGATTCACTTCCTAACAGATTAAATTTTGAAAAAAAAAAAAAAAAAAAAGGGTTCCAATGCATGTTATCGTGAATTACCCTGTTAGGTTTGGCTTGGCCGGGTAAAGGTCTGGATAGGTACTCTAAGATTTAAAATTTGAGAATGTTTTCTAAGATGTTTAATAAACGAGAGTTATAGATCTCTTAGATCTCATGTTGTATAGAAAAATACATCTGACAATTGATTTCAATATATATATATATATATATCTATTTACAGAATAACTACTTTTGGACAACCAAGTTTGTATTTAGTGTTGAATTACATATTTGAATATTTCTACTATGTGTATGTATATATATATAAAGTAGGTTGTGACTAATAGCAACAAACTTTACGATTAGTATTTTAAGTGAGCTTGTCTTGTTGGTGTCAATAACAACACTCTAATTAATATTCGAATAATATAGTTTGAATCCATTCTACCCTCTTATGTAGAATTATAAAATGATAGATATGTGTGTGTGTGTGTATACATATAACTTCAAAGATAATAGGATCCTAAGTTTACTATCCTTTTAGAAACAAACTTAGCTAGGATTTCACCCCTTTAGATTGATATATCTGGCTGAGATATCTAAGATATAGAAATGTAATGTCAAGCATATATATATATGAAGCATTAATTAATTAGTCATTATCCTTCTAACTATATTCCCTAATCATTATAGAAGAATGATTGTATGTTTAAATCTTGCTCTTCTTGGTCTAGCCCAAGAAAGCAAATATACTTATTGGTGTGGGCAAGAAATGCACCATTGCGCGCTAATAACGAATACCTTGCTATGGTAATTCTTTGGGGGGTTTGTCAAATGATACTAGCGCTAAGTTGGTGAGGGTGCGATGAATTAAGATATGGATCTTAAACTCAAATCCTAAAAATAGATAGCAATGTATAACTTAATATATAAAAATATATATATATATATTTAGTCTTCCGGTGGTTTATGTTAAATCTTAATATTTTTATGTTGCTTGGTAGTAAATTAGAGTAGGGATTTGCTATAAAACAAATTGTAAGTGAATATCACCTAATTGGGAGGTGCTATTTTTCTTTCATATCTTTCTCCTTCTCTCCATTTGCTTGAAAAAAAAAAAATGAAGTTAAATATATGGACATAGGAGATCATGCATGACATATTTTTTTGAAATTATATGTGAAAAAATGATAGGGACACTAACTATAATCTCTATTTTTGAATACCAATTTATTTGATATACAAGATGCCATTCATTTATTGGTCATACTGTTTGAAAGATTGTCATCTCAATTGACTATATATACCAATAAAAAATGACAACTCATTGTTACGTGAATTGATACTCAAAAATTAAGATTAAAAATGATATTCTTAACATTATTCATTACATATATATTATATATAGAAAGTTTGGAAATAGTGGATCTTTTCAGAAACAGGATCGAACTATAATATTCTTATATACTATTAAGTTGTAGTGTAACCAACCAGCCGAATTGGCCTCTAATAAACCAAAGCGGAGTATTTGTTAGGATCAGAAAAGAGTTGCCAATTTTTATCAATTTGACTCGTCTGCAGCAAGAGTGGGAAAGCATGGTTCAAATATTGTCATTAATTAAGACCAAACCGCAACCGCCACTCAATCTGATTTGAACACAAGATCCGATAAAATATTATTCAACTTCATTACTCATTATAGTTAATGTTTCTATTCAAGTAATACTTATTATAAGACTAAAAATACATGTTCAATAGTTGCCATTTTATAAATTTATTAATAGAATTGATCTATTTTTGTTGTTTATTAGAAATTCTAGAGAAGCTAAAACTCAAAGGTCACAATAGGCTATACTAGTCTAATTAAAAAAAAAAATTATATCCTAGCCATAAATTGTTTAATGAAAGAACCTTCTATTCCCATAAAGTACTATACACATATATATATGTCGTACGCTACGAAATATATCAATAAGTTAATTTTTAAAGGTCACTGTCGTGTTTTATGGTTTTTATAGTCACCTACTATATATATGGCAGGTAGCATGTTAGTATATCGATTATAGGTACATATATGTTGTAAAAATAAAAGTTCCAACATTTCTCCAAATATATTTCTAGATGCCTATAGTCACTCTTCCTTCAATTATGTACATATATGTGTTTTGTTTCGCTTTGTCCTTTTTTTTTTTTTTTTTTTTTTTAAGTAACTAGCTAGCTAGCCTTCTTTCTTATCACCACAAAAAAAAGAAAAAAAGAAAAAAAAAGAAAAAAAAGAAGCTAGCTAGCTAATATGGTTGCTTTATGTATGTAGGCGTACGTAGACTTGATTAACTACCATAGGTTTAGGCACGGACTCTTTAAAAATTCCATATATGATATGATATTAGCAAAATAAAGCCATTTTATTGGCTTATATAAAGAAGATTTAGTGCTTAGTAACTAAGGTGGCGTTTAATAAAAATATTTCAAATGAATGTTTACATGTCAACATTTCGAATGATGAGAAAATATCGCATATGAGCAAAATTCCAAACGAAGAGGAGGGTTAAATTTTAGTCATTTGGATAGTTTTTACAGTATCAAATGTTTTCGTCTATTATTTTTCATTCTAATGTATACTTTCAAAATATTTTCATTCAAATGTTTTTTTTTTTTTAATTAATGAAGCCTAAAGAATAATGAAGTTTGATTATTAAATTCACTGAAATTGTTTGTTTAATAACGATGATAGCCAACACAGACAGGGCTAGCTTGATCATCTTATTCAAATTACTATTCTTTCATCTCCACTTAGACAGACCAAGGCTCCAATTTTTATTTTTTTTTTAATAAATAAACCGAGAAGAGAAGATAACTGATTTAAGATACTAAGGATATCCTAATTAGATTGATACCGCTAAAAGTATCTATTAGATGCCAAATCTCCCAGTCCAAAATTGTTAATAGAGGAAAAGAAAATACAAAAATTCAGTCAGCTAAGGAAATTAGAAAGAAAAGAGCAATGAAACAAACACATAAGCCCTAAAATGCATACAAAACAAAGCCCAAAGCCGGAAGCTAGTTTTAAAGGATAAAGAGCCCCGAATATAGCAAAATGTTCCAATTTGATCACTAAATTTAGATTGTTTTGTTTTAAATGCGTAACTATTGCTAGAACTAAACAATAATTCAATTCATTCAGAATATATATGTATATATAATGTATAGTTACTGTTTCTCATTATTTCAAAATTGAAAAAACTTACGTTATAAAATTTAGCGTCTATAAAAAGATTTACTTCGGTTAACGACTACTAGTACTTGGAAGGTTCTAAAGTGTATACAATCAAACTAATTGGGGGTTTTTTTTTTTTTTTTTTTCCTTTTAAAATGCCAGCAAAAACTATTGGGCAAAATGGCAGAAGGATTGAGATTAAGTCAAGCGGACAGTAATTTATTTACCATATCCTATATACATATATATATATATATCGCCAATACAAAAAATACTCAAGACGATGATCAGAGACATATAACAGACAAAAACATACGATGACATACAGTACAATGCTTGGCTCATGAAGATCTTGAAACGCATTATTTGTGGTTATTATTTAAGCTAATTTAATCTAATTTAAAAGGGAACAAATTCTTAAAATGGCCAGCGAATGAACTCTAAACATATTCTAATTGATTATGGTTCCACCACAATTAAAAGTATATTATAGAATCTTGACGCACCCAAACACAAGTTAAAAAATTAATTATTATTTACCTAAATTTGGATTGCTGACAATGTTTTTGCTGATGATCAGAAACAATGTATAAAACCGGTTTTAGTGAAAAAATAAAAATCAAAACAAACAATTTACAAAATTGTATGCAAATAGACAAACAGACGTATATATGGGTGTTAGTTTTTACGTCCATGAGTATAAAAATCACATGCAACGTATGATGTGTGTATATATATATATATATATATATATATCACATGGTAACCATGGGGAGCAGAAAATCGAACAGAATCACAAAGGGCCAGAAAACAAACGAAAAGTAAACGAGTAATCAAAAATATTTAATTAGGACATCACAAACAGTGTATTTGCCTGATTTGAGAGAGAAGATGGTTAGAGAGAGAGAGAGAAAGACAAACAGTTAGAGAGAGAGAGAGAGATGAGAGAGAAAGAAAGCCTATATATGCTTCCCACTCTAATAATGGCATCTTATATATATAGGTAGATCCAGATTTTCAAAACTTACCAACCCACGTTCTTGGATCAGTGTCATGCTTACCGTATCTAAAGAAAATAACCGAGAAAATTAGGGTTTTCGGGGTTAGAGTCCTAGGGTTTTAACATGGAATAAAGATCCCCAAAGTTGGACCAAAAACTCCATCCTCAATTCGAACAATTCTTATTTCTGGAAACTAAGCTTGACCTATTTTTACTAGACCCCTTTATTATTATTCGCAATTTTGCATGAATTAATATGAATTATTACCTAAACATCAAGAATTTTGAAAGAAATTACACATGAAAGACATAGCTAAAAATCAAGAACTATTTGAATTATAAATAAAGAAGAAGATGTATAAATGAGATTACCATATAAGAGAAGCTAGCCGGATCAGATTGAGGGCAACTAAGAAGACTGCTTCAAAACCTTGGAGTCGTCGCCGGTACCCGTCGGTTTGATCAGTTGATTATTCCTCTTTTTCTTCTTCTTCTTGTACGGAATACCCCTGGCCTTGGCTTGACACTCCTTGACTTCACGTAAGTAGACCCGAATTGCCCCGTTCCCGAAAGGGTTGGTCTCGGGGGAGCCACCGTGCTCCTCGTAGGCGGCACGCAGGCGACCGATGAGCGCGTCGAGGCTCCCCCAGGCCTGGCGGAGCGGGCACGTGCAGGGAGCGGGGGGGTCGGGCTGCCCGAAGAACACGCAGCCGTGGAGGTGGACCTTAGTCTTCCCGAACTGGTCGAGGTAGCGGAGGAAGTCGAGCACGTGGTTGCAGTTGCACTGCGAGAGCGGCACCGGCGGGGTCTGGTTCTTCAAGTACTGCCCGAACGTGTTCCAGTCCCGCTTCTTCTGTGACTCGTACCGGCTCAGTGGCGCCGCTGCTTGTTGTTGTTGCTGTTGTGGCTGCTGTTGCTGTTGCTGACTATGATGCTGATGCTGATGATCGGCGGGGGTCGCGGTCGTCGTGGATCGCGACGACGAGCCCTCCGCCGAGGAATCTTTTCGTCTCTCCCCAGACGACATAGATAGATGAGGAGGAGGCCGAGGAGGAGAAGAAGGAGGAGGAGGAGAATGAGGTTTAGGATGAGGATGAGGAGAGAATTCCAATCAAATTGTGTAGTTTTTTTTTTTTTTTTTTTTTTTAAATTTCTCTTGCCAAGAAATGACAAGGAAAAAAGAGAGAAAAGAAAAGAAAGAAGGAAGGAAAATGGAGGTGGGAAAAAGAATTGGTTAAGTGCAGAGAGGAGAAAGATGAAAATCACATCTTTGGGTCTACTGAGAGGACATGACATGGGCCCTATGAAAGTGCTTTTGGTTCCTCTTTTCTTTCTTTCTTTTTTTTTTTCCCCTCTCATTTTTATTAATATTTATGACAATATTTGCACTAACTAATATTTATTTTAATTAATCTAATCTTTAGTAATCATACCACTCTTTCGAAAAAATAATCATATTTTAAACAAAAAAAATATTATTAAGGAAATGTTAGCTAATTGCAAATCCTAATGGTATGTCATCATCCATACAATCATTATCACTAAATATAATATTTTAATTTCGGATTTCACATTATGATCACTTAGAATAGAATGGGACCCCGGTGGACGACTCATTTGTCGGTGTTATATTAACTTAGTCCAAATTCATGAGTTTTCCCGTCCAATATTGTTTCAATTTTACGAAATTAGGTCCACTAATTTGACCTTATTATAACCTGGAACTGCCTAATTATTCCTTAATTTTCACAATTCACCTTAGAGAAAAAAAATATTAATATTTTTATTTCACTGCTCAGCAAGAGCTAGTAATAGGCAATAGGATTGTATAATTTTAATATTAAAAGGGTTATTGTGAAAAATCATTACCACCCTGATCAATCCGTGACCACTAAAAAAGTAATAATGACCAATATGTAATACAGAACGATATCCCAATGTCATTTCCGATCGATTACAATTTATATTATTTTATTTTATTTTTTCTAATTGTAATTTTATTTTTCCCCTTTTTGGGAAATCTTTTTATTGTTCTAATGTATTTGGCCATTACACGATTACATACATATTCTTTCCACATATTAAACATATATATACATACACAGATATATATATATATATATATACATACAAAAACCCTGATACCTATTTGTACGATGTAGGTTCACTATATATTTGATCACACGTCGGAATCTTCATGTTTCTGACTTTTTTCAAGATTTGCTTGACTGGGCAGAGAAAGCAGAAAATTATCAGGGGTACCCTGAAAATCATGTTTTGAGATTTTGGCTCTGTTTGTCAGATTTTTTTCTTAGTTCACCTACGTGCATGAAGTGACCAAACATTCACTATTAAATATGCACGTTCGTATCCCATGGAAGCTCTGTGAATATATCATATATTTTATATAGATGTGAATTATATATCATCAGGAAATTTGCTTGTTTTACTGGTGAAACCTGGAATAATTAACGTACACCTGGACTTGTCTTTCCGTGTAGTGAAAACACTTTATCCAAAAAAAAAAATTTTGGTTTTTCTGATTTATTCGTTTTTTATTAGCCAACTAATTAAGCGCGTTTTGCTACAGAATCAGCACTAATTAATTTAACTTTTACCCTTGTAAACGTAATAGGACTTTTGCACCATTAAACACAAGAGGAGAATCTACTTGTCAAATTGATAAGTTTCAAACCTGGGAAAATTAGGTGCATATCATGAGGTGATGAAGAGGCCATGACTGACCAATGACAATATTTAAAACATTATGTAGGGCTTAATTAGGTAGCTTGGGGAAGAAGGAATTGGTGAGTACTTTCCACCATATGTTGTGGTAAGGATTAATTTAACGAACGATATTAGAAAGTTCCTACTGTGGAAAGCTATGGTAGTTTTAACTATCGGATTAATTTTTCAATAATTAGATTTACGAATGTCTATGTTGAAAAGTTACAACATGTAAAATAAAAGCTACTCTATCTCATTTATATGTCAGACTTCTGAAAAATTAATCTAACAAAAAAAAATACAAGTCTTATCGATAAGGAAAAAGTACAGTTTTCTATCTTAAAATTACTTTTAGGGCTTAATTTGGTAGCTCGGGGTAGAAGGAAGTGGGTGAGTACTTTCCACATATGTTGTGGTGAGGATTAATTTAGTTGATAATGTAAGAGAGTTTTTGTAGTAGAAAGGAACGGTAATTTTAACCATATGATTAATTTTTCAACAGTTTATTACGAGTGTTCATGTTAAAAAGTTATAAGAGACGATACAAACTACAGTTTCTTAACGATGATGAAAAAGTACAGTTTCTATCGTAGAATTACTTTTACAATGATGATTTGGATGTAAAAGATGAAATAGAAAAAAAAATAGTAAAGAAAATGAGACAATGAGAAGAGGGAATGATGCAAAATTGGGAGACATCTAGGTGAGATGGGGTCCAATGTCCCTCAATAGGGATGTCCCATAAGCCATTATAGTGCTGCTTGGAGTTTGGGCACTGCCTTTACATGTTTCAGTTGTTGGGCACTCATTCTATGGACTGACTGACCCCTTTAGTGTGTCACTAAGAATCAGTGCATGTCCCTAAGATTAAAAACATCAATTGCTTCAAATCCCATTTCTGGATATATATATATACACATACACACATATACACATTATATATACACACACACACACCAAAAAAGAAGAAGAAGAAGAAGAAGAAGATAGTTTCATCAAGGGCATGTGCCTTGAAAATATCATATTAAAAGTTTATATTATTGGCCTTATAAATTTTGAGTGTATATGAAACCAGGGAAAATACCAATTACTAGTATTAATGTGACTATCTGCTTAGCTAATTAGTGGAATCCCACTTAATTAATATTATAAACTCCAAAAGGAGTTCTTTCAATTCCGCGTGTTATGAGTATTCATAAATCATTACGTATGACAGTTCTATGAAATACAATATCTCATTTGGTGTCCAATATAAGCTAATTTCATAAGAACTTTCCATTAGAAATAACTAATTGAGCAATCTTTAACGGGTTGAAGAGAGAGAGACATAAATCTTTAATGTAAGATACATCGAATTATTAAAACTTTTTTTTTTTTTTTAACATTGTGAGACCTATGACTCTAATAAATAGTTATTGAAATAGCTTTTATTTAGTGATCAAGTGCATCTACAGGAACTTTTGATGAACTCTCTCAGGCTCCAATCTCGAAACGAGAGTAAAATATTCTGATCTTAATTTGTGCTCATGCATTTATATTTGTCTGTGTATATATATATATATATTATAATGAGCAATAATGCATATGTAGTCTTGGCAAATAGAATGATCTTCAAAAGAAAGCCGCTCCCAAAAGGTCCTGTTAAGATACCTTTCCAATTAAAAATCATGAATCTGACATATATGTTTGTAAAAAATGTCTGCTAATAATGATTATAATTATCAATCTAATAAAAACAATAGTATATATTATATTACTAAAATATTTCAAAAATCCAGTGCACAAATTGTGTCTGACCATGACCCCAATATATATTTTTGAAATTGAGCCAAATACTCTATATATAGCTCTTTGGGAATAGCACTTCAATGAAAACTGAAAAGAGAGATCACCTGCTCATTCATGATGTGGTTTCCTTGTTAGAAACAAAGAATTTTTTGGAACCGGTACAATATATTTATATATATATATATAAAAAAGATAATTCGCTTCTTTTATTTAGGACAAGACATTTAATTTGTACCAAAACATTCTAACTACGTCGACATCTCTTTAATACTCTCGTTATTTTACCTATCCGATATAAAATTAGTAATAAAAAAAATACAATGAAGGCTCCGTAGTGAAAATTTTTAAATAACTATTTAGCCATAAACATATGTTAAGCGATCTGTTTTTATGAAGCAAGGTGTCAATATATAATTACAATATATATATCAAGTGATCTTAACTAAAAGTTTCTTTTCTTCTCTCTCTTTTCAATTTTTTTAATTCTTTTTATTTTATTTTATTTTTATTTTTTACATAAAGTTATTCTTTGACAAAGCCTAGGGAAGAGGAAGAAATTATAATTCTTGATGATTCATCAACGACACCAATCATTTTCCATATCAAAAGAAAATTTACAACGAGGAAAGTATATGATATTCCTATGACCCTTTTATTTAAAAAAAAAAAAAGGATGGAAATAATATGTATAATTAATTGTTTATTGAAATAATAATTGTCTTATAAAAAATTTAATTAAAAAATTGGCTGACAATGTGAGAATCTAATTTCTAAAGTGAAAACAATAATTAATTTTTTTTTTTTTTTAAATCTAAAGTGGACGCGTCAGGTGCTGAATATTGAAATTGCCTTTCCCGCGACTGTTTATGCCCTTTCTATGCTTGGCTCTTAACTTTTTTATTTTTATTTTTATTTTTTTAATTTTCTTTTTGCAGTTCTCTTGATCAAAACCTTTTATATATATGCTGCTTTAAGTTGCTTACCAAGTTAGTGAAGAAAAAGGTAGAATACCAAAAAAAAATTTCTTCTGCAACCAAACAATGAATTAGGAATATTTGTCTTTTTGAATCATATCCAAGGCGATTCATTGCTTATCAGTTTCTCTCGACAAGTTACGCCCCTTTCAATTTCACTTTTTGAGTACACTGCAAGATTTTACAAACCGAAAAAAAAAAAATAAAAATAAAAACAACGCGCGCGCGCACACACACACACACACACATATACATACATGTAATTTTTCTTTTTCTTTTTCTTTTTTTATTTTTTTTTAACTGTGGGTTCAAAGCTTTACAGAAATAATTCAATGCTTGGTGGGTCCAGTAAGTCAATTATTGAATCGCCAAAAAGAAAAAGAAGGACATAAATCGTATCTTTATAATAAGAGTGACGTACTATTTTGTAAGCCAAAATTAGAGCAAATTATGATAAACTTATCTACTTAATTAGCTGAACTGGCATAATCTGTGTGTGAAATGTGACTCCAGCTATGTTGTTGGTCTTTTTAAAAGATCCTTGTGCCATGTTTCCTTGGAAATACAGGAATAAATGGCGCTGACCAGTTCATAGAGGAAAAATATTATTGTTGATAAGCTTGTTACGTAAGGTGTCGACCTTAACGTCTTTTCATGGTATGTGGTCGATGGTTTCAGATTTTTGGGGTGTTTGGAGCAACAATTTCGGCCGAAAAAACTCAAGACATACCAAACGCATGTTTCATTTAGCCATATTGGTGATTAGAGACATCACTCGTCTTCCGTATACTGATTTCTTGTACATGGATGACACTGGCTTTGGAGGTCTTCAGGGTTTTCGAGCTTTGGCTTTTGTTTTTCTTATTTTATTTGCTTTTTCAAGTTAAGTATGGACGGTCTTTTTTTTTTTTTTTTTTTCGGGTTAGGTTTTTCCCTATGGGTTTTACTAGTATGGTTTAAATATAGTCTATTTTAGTGGCTAAATTTTCAAAGTCGTGATCTAGATTGTACGTTGTAGCGTCAGTTTGAATTTGTTCTCGAGGTTGCGTCCTTTATTTCGTTTGTTCCTTTTGGTTTCTCACTAGAATTGTTTTTTCTTTTCAAAATCCTGTATATATTTTTATTTTTTTATTATATTGAGGTGGGGGCATTGGAGAAAGTTGTTAAAATAAATCAAACGGACCAGGAGTTAGGCAGAGCTTAAACACTCATCCAATCCAAAAAATAAACGAAGAAAAAACAAATGTTCTTAGGCGGTTTAGCAAATGAAGACTCTGCTGATGATAGAAGTTGTTAAGCGAACGATGATGTAAGTTGTATAATTACTCATAATGATATAGAAATTGTTGTTTTGCACTCATGGGAAAAATTAACACAATTGAATATTTTAAGAGCAATAAGCTCCTGAAGGACAAGTCAGCTAATTATTATCTTAGGACATGTGGTAAGAAAGATTTTAGAGTGAGAAAATCTTTAATGTCTTCTTCTTCTTCTTCTACTGACAAAATCATTTTCTTATTATGCTATGTTTTCTTTTGGTTGTTTCATTTTAGACCTTATGTTTTAAGATTGCAAGAACCTTTTTATTTCTTTTGTTTTTTTTTAATAAAAAATTTCACTTATTAAAAAAAGGAAAAAGTCTTAATAAAGGGTTTCAATTTAATTGGATGTTTTAGTTTTTTTCTGATACTAATTCTTTTTTTCATCATATATATTCACTTGGCTTTATTTCAGGGAAAAGAAATCAAAAAAGATAATATTCGCTGCACCACAAACTTTTTAGAGACATTAAAACACACAGATAATGACTAATTAGCGCCATGTTTGTCATTATACATCTAGTTTTTTAAATAGATAGTCACTATACATGATTACATTACCTAAAATTCATGACTACTTAAAAGCATAAGCGGAAAGCAATTAAGTACAGATAATGACAGAGGAAATAGGTATCATTTGAAAAACCCTTTCTCATGTTTCTTGACCTAAATGTTTTCAATGTTTTAAATAATAAATGCTCTGTCCTTGTCCAAAAAAAAAGCTCTTTTCACATTTTTTTTAATTTTCTTTTCTGTTTTTTATTTTCTACGTGAATTTATATGCCTGACTTGCGTTTGGTTTGCCAGTTAGAGATAAAATTTATAAGTTTGAGTCGGTTGACTTTTCAAAATTAATTATAAATTTTGTTGAATTATCAGAAAAGGATAATAATTGAAATGACAAAATGCAGTTTAGTTGGAGCTAAACTTAAATGTCAAACAAA
>JAFMPE010019628.1:0-10954 GCA_024759925.1 Ficus religiosa | reverse complement strand
CATTTTTCACTCTTCTAACGTTCACACGTTTTCCGATTTATTAGTTTATACTCCTTATTATTATTATTATTATTATTATTATTATTATTTTGAAAAGAGAAAAAGTCCTTACAACACTAATTAAAAAAACTAAAATGGGGGGGGTTAATCTAACAAATATAATTAAAGCGACCAAAAATAACTTAGAATAAAAATTCTTTTAAAATAACTTTAAAAAAAAAAAAAAAAGAAACCTTTCTGTCCTCCTCTTTTATATTGTCTTTTGCCTTCTTTTTATTATTATTTTTTTTTCTTTTGCCTTTTTCTTGAATTGTTACATCATATAATTTGTATCTTTCCCTCTCTTTTGGAGATTTGCCTCACAAAGAAAGGAAAATGCATTCACACATGTGTAGTATAAAATGCGTTGTCCTTGTATGCATCATATCGATATATATTTGGTAATTGTAATGCTCTTGATAATTAATATTTTTCCCCGAATAATTAGGACTTTGGTTTCCAAAGTGGAGATATAATGCTTACTTTTCTAGATCATAGCAAGTAGGATATTAACGAATTTCAGCTATTTGCTAATAGTGCAGTTTTTACATATCTGAAAGGATGTCCGACCTGATAGCTTGAATGATTACCATTTTCTCTTTATTTTTCCTTTCATCTTTCAAAATTTCAAAAAGAACTACAATTCTATAGTGAAATGTATCCTCATGCTCAAATCATATCTCCTTTTTATCCTTCATGCCTGCCTAATTTAAGACGGGATCTAGATCGGAGAATCCACACTTGTCCTTTTTTTTATTTTATGACAATAGGTCTATAACTCTTATTTATTAAAGGAAAACAAAAACAGTTTCAAATCTATTACCCTTCCATCCACTAAGCTAGCCTCATATGCTACCGTATATCTGTCCAGAGTTGCAACATCATTCAAACTCAAAGAAAACTTGATTAAACAATATGTTAAACTTAGCATCATAACCGCTAATCTTTTATGAAAAGAAACCTGAATCTCAAAATCAAATCCAAACTCTGACAATAACAGACCAAAGTCAAAAAAAAAAAAAATCGAGCTCCAACAAAATGGAACTAAATTCTTAAAACTCAATCCAACAAGCAAAAAAAAACAAACTAAAGTCTACAAAAAAAGAAAAAAGAAAAAAAAAACATTATGTGCGATGACAAATATTTAATATATACATATTTTTATAATTAGATTAGAGTCTAGATGAGTTAACTTTCCCTATCCCCGCTCCGTTCCCAATTTAGGGGTTGAGTTTTATCTATCCTTATCTCCACATAACTTCCCTCAAACCTTCACCATCAAGAAAGGTACCCACGATTCATGAATACTATACATACAGAGAAAAATGTAATCGATGGCCCGTTGTTTTATATCCGGTGAGCTAATTCCAGTGAGGTAAGTATACAGTGAATAATGCAAAACACTTTATCTGTTACCATATTTTGTTATTCAACCTATGACGTGCCAACTTTATAACCACTTATTTGATGTCGTACGTGGTAACCAGATGATGAGTACTTGGTTACTTCAACAATCGTATTTATACAGTCCAAGTACTAAATGTACATTACTAATGTCGAGATATAGATACGGATATGTTTTTATATATATTTGTGTATAGGTGTTGATATATACAAATGTCCATACATATATGTACAGTACAAACCAAGCTTCAAAGTGACAAGCAATCAATCACCCTCAACACCCACGTGGCTAGCAATCAATAAGATGGTGGGCGCAACTTTTGTACAATCATATATATATATATATAGGTATACATATTTATGCCATTCGCTGTCATGACTCGTGATAATTTGACACCATTGTCCCAGCTGCAATTGAAAAGGTCAGTAGTACCATGAACTTCCGATGTTTGGATAGGGATGGTTTATATACAGATTAACTATGGAATAAATACCTACTCAAAAAATATAAAGAAAAGAAAAACTACTAATGAATATATTTATATGCATATAATTGAATTTATGTGTTTGAAATCATGCTATTATTTTCTTCCGTATTGATAAGAGTGACTTCAATATTAAAACATGCTACTATTATTATTAATAGTATTTCTAAAGTGGATTCAAAAAGTAATAAATTTACGTCTAATCATAAAAGTGTGTATTTTTCCCCTTAAGAAAGAGATCCACACCCTTTTTTTTTTCTTATTTAGAAAGAATCCTAAAATAAATGGCTCAAATCTTAGACATCTTCCTTAGTGATAGTCTTCACAACCATTTCCCCCCACTCCTTTGGAATTTCAAACATTTCCAAACACTTTTTTTTTTTTTTAATTCCACATTATTTCCAATTTGAGGATTAGTTTTTTTTTTTTTTTCCCTTCCACTCTTTGTTTCTCATGAACTTAGGTCAAGTGATGAGAAAATGGGTTACGTTGATTAAGAGCAAACCCCAGGTGTTATATATATTCTTCACTTTAGTGATCTTCATCTATTTTATAGCGTATCTTTAATGTAATTTCTTAGAAGCTCAGTCATTCACGAAGTTGACAAGTAAGTTATCTTTACATGGGATCTGCCTAACAAAACAAGACTATACACACACACACACACACACACACACACACACATATACGGTGATTAACCTTGATTATCATCTATATATGTTCTTGTTATGATCAGCAAATTTCATTTCACATGGTTAGTAATTGCAAGCTACACCTTATAATTTTCTTGACCTTATATATGTGCAGTGTGTGTGTGTGTGTGTGTGTGTGTGGTTCTGTTAGTTTGGCCTATATCTATCAATAAGAAAGAGTTATTTAATGTTCTTCTTATGCATATAAACTAAAACATATGACTATAAGTTTTCAAATGTCAAGTAGCATATCCTTTCATCAGAAATTAAACATAACTTTTGACTTTTGGTAATACTATAAATTCCCCCCTTGACGGTTCGTTTGTACCTTTCTCTAAAGGTGCTTTTCTTTTTCTTTTTTTCTTTTTAAATGAAAGTAAATATGTTAGCGATGACACTTTATTTCAAATGTCAATTGTAGAAGTATTTATTGTGACATCTCTCGTAACATTGCCACATCATGAATATATATATATATATATATATATGTACATATGACACCATGATGTTGGTGGTACTACTGTTTGAATAAACGCTAGAAGTCTATACTACTTCCTGTGTGTGTATATATATATATATATATATATAACCCTCCACTTTTTGTAGTGAAGAGCACTTGATATTCATGATCATAAATCACAAGCTTTACTTCAACAAAGGCACTAATAAACACACACACACACAGATATATGTATATATATATAAATGTATGTTTATCTTCAAATCCTTGTATCAAACGGCCACTAATAAGTCATCTCTAATGCCATTCTAGAAGCGTAAAACCGAGGGAAACAGCATTTCCAACTGCCTGTCCCAGTCTGGCTCTTAGGAACAAAATTTTTTTCATTTCTTGAGGTGAGGAAAAGTACATGCATACTAGATTCAAACTTCTAGTTGCAATAATAATTTACTGTCATCACCAAGAAAACCATTTATTATTATTTTTTTTTCATTCTTTTTTTTTTTTTTATAACTTTTACAATATACTTTTTCTCCCATGGTTGTTGAATATGGCTTGCATGCAATGATCATGAATGCAATTCTCAAATTAAAGAGGAAAATATATAATTATTTTCCCAAGATAAAAAACTTTGCTGATCAAAAAAGTTTTCTTAATCTCTATTCCTAGAAACGTCCAAGCTTTATGCGTGTTTAATAAAGTTAACATATGTATACATATATGCATATATATTGGCTTTTCAAGTATATGAATATATGGAGAGGCTGAAGATCGTAGTGTTCAGCAACGCATATATAAAAGAGAATTTTCTTTGTGGTCCTGCAACTTGAATTAAATTTCTAGTTATGTATTAACTTTGATATCAAAGCTAATTGATTTTTCTTAGAGCTCATTATGAATATATGCGTTAGTTGTTATTAAAGCAGAAGCTTTAAATGCTAGAATGGATAAAATGAATATATTTTAATTTCCTATCTTTCCTATAACTAGATAGTTGGAATTTTAGGTATGCATAATTCTTATTTGGAATTTCGCGGCTTATGTGTCAGTGGACTTTAGAAACATAGGCTTGAGAGTGGAAAGCGGCCGAACACTTAATAAAAGTGTCCATTCATGAGTCACCTTCTCAAAAGATAATTAGCTAATAAGCTCATTCAATAACAAGCATTAATTAGTTTATTATAAGTACAAACAAACAAGATAGCGTGTGTGTTTTCTAGAAGTCACCTTTTAGCTTTCGGGAATATGATTACTATTATACTATAGGAAAACCACTAAATGGAGTTTAGGCAGATATATAATTATAGTGCCTCTCTATATATATATATATATGTATGTATGTATGTATGCATATATATATATGTGTGTATAATACACATATAGTATGTAGGTTCAAACCAGAATAAGCACACCACATTAACATTCATGATAATGACATAATCCACGTTTTTAGTGCTAGCTAGCTAGGTCTTTAGAAAACTAAAACATTAGTAGAAAAGCTAGAAAATAAATACTTCCTTACATTACATTCCCAAAGAGAGAACTAATTAACTTGTGCTTAACAAAGTTCGTTTCTTCAGTACTTTGACATACCAAAATCAAATCTTCAGGAAACCCAAGTGCGAATTAGAGCACGGATTTTAGCTCTGGGAGACCGATTCCCACGCTTTTCAGAGTTGAAAGCCGGAAAACTGATGCTGCCAAGTATACAATTAAGTATATTTAGCAATCAAATTTAAACATTCTTGTAGTCCATATATGCAAGCTTTTGATCATGTTGTCCAACTTACCTCTTGAGGAATTCCGAACTCCGAATTGGCGTCCAAGGCGGGTGCGTTCCACTTCCCCATTTGATTCAACCAAAAAAACTCGTCAGCAAGTGATGCAGTTGTAGTAGTACTAGTTGTCGGTAGAGTTTGTCCTTGAACATTCCACACTTGTTCCTGCAAATACTCGTGACGGCGGTCGCAATAAGCCTGCAGTAACGCCTCAAGGGGGCTAGGATTTTGCAGCATGATCCCAGTCTGGCTTGACTGATGGTTTCTTGTAGGCTCCTCCACATTATTGTATTCGGAGCCTAATCGGTTTTGGTGATCTTGGACGCTGCGGCCGATATTTGTGATCGTTGGACCACGATGAACATGAGCTACTACCGGATCAACAGTGGTTAGCGGCAGCTTTTTACTCATTTTTGCTTTCGTCCTCTCCCTCGCCCTTTCCCTCGCTTTCTCCCTTTGCTCCCTTGCGAGTGGATTGATCGCAACCCTCTTCGATTTCGATCTGGTGTACTTCTTCTTTTCTTTCTCCAAAGGCTTGGCTCTACTACCGGCCCCGCCGCCGCCTTGATCTCCTCCATCGACGGCCATCTCGACCTCGTCCAAGCCCGAAGCCCCTCCTTCGCAACTGTCGGAGTTGGAAGAAGACGTTTTGAATATATCTGGAGTACTAGTGCTAGTACTGCAACTTCCAATTGTAGGATTGTTTGACGATTCCAGCTTCTTAATCTCGGATTCCGCTTTGTTGAGTAGCCACTCCACGGTCTTGCTAGCCCTCTCGAAACCGAGCAAGTCTTGAAGATCGAAAAACGCACGAGCGACTTCGATGGACAGCCTCATTCTCCGGTGCCTCGGTCGGGTAGTGGTGAGGATCTTGCTGTGCCGATCTGTCTTGTTCTTGTTCTTGTTCTTGTTCTTGATCTTGTCCTTGTCCTTGTCCTTGTCCTTGCTCTTGTTCTTGTTGTTGCTGCCAGTGTCATCATTGGCACTTCTCTTTCTCGACTTCGGCGGCGGCGGCTGCTGAATAACATGATGCTGACCATCAGTATTGTCAATGGTGGGATTGATCCTTGAATGACTCGAATCCAGCTTCATTTCGTTGCCGCCGCCGACGATTGTGGGATCGGAAGCCTGATCAGGTACGGCAGTACTTTTTTTGTCAGCGAATTCCCTCACAAATTGGGGTGAGTAGAAATGTAAATCAATGGGGTTTTGGGGCAAAACATTTTGCCCTTCTAACAACGGAGATGGGACGCAGACGTTATAGAAAGATAACGCCGGCGAAACATCCTCGCTATTACAAAGATGAAGTTGAGGGTAATTGATAATTTCCTGTCTGGAATTGAGGGTGTTGTGATCTTGTTGGTAAAGGAAAGGCTTTTGGAAATTATTAAGAGAATATTGGTCATGAGAAAAGGAGGTGATGGGGTCATTGTTAACATTCCAAGTGTTTGATGGAAAGTTATACATTTTTTCCCCCTTTTTCTTTTCGGTGCTTTGCTGGTTGGCTTTGAAATTGCACTGAACAAAAAAAATAAATAAATAAATAAAAATAAAAATAAAAATAAAAATGGAGCTAAGAACTAGTCTTTCTCATGGTGAGGGTAAAGAAGCTAATGTTTGGGAGGTTTGAACTTGACCAAAGTTGGTAATATTGTATGCGAGAGAGGACTAATAGCAGTGCTTCTATACTTTTCAATTCTCTCTCTCTCTCTCTCTCTCTCTCTCACTTCACTTCATCCTTGTTAGCTAGCAGTTCTCTCTTTTCTCTCCCTCTTGATCTCTGCAAAAATGATTAAAAAAAAAAAAAACATAGATTAGCTAGGGACAATGAGAAGACAGCCATGTGTATGACTGTTAAATGTTTACCCTATAATTTGAGAAAGACAGCTGCCTTTATGATGATAAAGCACGTATACATATATGAGATACATATACACATATATATCGCTAACTATATTTGTGCACAGATGTATATATTTTTGTGTGGGTGTGCGGAGTATCATGTAAGAGGAAAAGTTGAGAAAAACAAGTTATACCTCTTTGAAAGGAGGGCCTTAGAGAGATGGAGAGAAAGAGAGGCTTCTCAACAATGTAGAGAGAGAAGGGGGGGATTTAGACCTATGGAGAAGAAGAAAGGCTTCCCTCTGCAATATTGAGAGAGAGAGATAGAGAGCAGAAAAGCTTTTTTGTAGTACGAGAGCCTTGAGGTGGAGGAAGTAGTGTATATATCTGTGTGTGTTTGTGTATATATATAGAGAAGTAGCTAAGTAAAAAATCTATGTTATAATAATGAAAATGTAGTAAAGAAAGGGTAAAGAAGACAGGAGGGAGGGGAGAGGATTTATTGCAGAGACAAAACTAAAGAGCCATCTTTTCTGAACCTTTTTTCAAAAAGTTTGGTCGTGTGAGACTCAAGATTGATGTCGTGGGAAGTGAGTGGACAGAAAAACACATAGTATTTGTGTTGTGTGCCACCACTTCACGTGATAATCAGATGGGTTGATCTTTCATTTTGTTATATATGATATATGATATTTATACATATTTTCTTTTTCCTTTTTCGAATTTGTCATATGGGTTTTTTACCTTTGAAATTTCTACCGAAGAAATTTATATGTTTCACTGCCAGTAAAAATTCCATTTAGATTAATTTTCGACGGTCTTGATTTATTATTGAAAACAATTTTTTATTGTGTTGCGAATGCACTTGTAGATGAAATGAAATGGTTAAAATATTAATCCTACAATGCCATTGGGGACGAAGAAAGACCATTCCTACCATTAGTTAAAAAGAACAATTCACATAGTTGAAATTCCTTGCGTCTTGATCATAATGACATTAAAAATTATAGTGAAACACCTTGCTTTCAACTTCCATTATATTCCTTTTACCAAAAAAAAAAAAAAAAATCCAATATATTCCCCACAGATTTCAATCAAATTAAAGTAACAAAAACCTTTTTGTTCTCTCTCACAATTTTTTTTAAACTAATATTAGAGAGCATAGATGGTATTCAACCTTACACATTAATAAAAACTAATATGACACCTTGTTGTAATTATGGATTTCGTATTACGAGTCTCAGATTTAGTTTCCGTTTGATTCAACATCTCAAACTCAAACTTTTATTTTAGTATTTATATATTTGTTTAAAAGTAAATAAAAATTATATTTAATTTTTAAAAAATCAATCAATTTTAATTTAAAATTTCTATTTATTAATTGTGACCCACTAATATTGGAAAGCATTTTCCAAGCTCTTTGCATGGACTCCAAACCCCCTCCATTTTTTTATTGAATACCATCTCTCACGTATACATATTAGTTCGTGCGTGAGCGCAAATATATTTCAGGTTTTGCTCTGACTTCTAAAGGGTATATTCAAATAAAAGAAATCATTCTTTTTCCTCTTTAAAAATTTTAATTTGTATTAAATATATGGGAGAACTAGATGCTATAAGCTGAAGATGTGAACCTACACGTGGCTCTCAAACCCTAGAGGCAAGGACAATTATTTCACAAAAGGGTGTGAAGGACTAAGGCCTGCTCTCAAAGCCAGTGCACTCCTTTGACTGGCTGGGTGTGTCTGGCTAATATATATATATATATATGTTATATAGGTATATAGAAGTATATATTTCTTATTTTATTATAAATTATTATTCCTCTTTTTTCTCTCTACCAAAGTCGCTTTCCCTAAAAAGAGAAAACCATCTAAGACACTCTTTCTCTCTCTCTCTCTCTCTCTCTCTCTCTCTCTCTTTCCTTGTCCATCTAATCTATCAACTATTGTTAAGTTAGAATGTTGTTGAGTTCACTCCCATGCGTGCTTATCTGTTTAGCTTTTCTCTGGTGCCAAAATGCTCTCTCTCTCTTTCTCTCTCTCTCTCTACCCTCTCTTTTCTTTCTCTCTTTCTCTCTCTCTCTCATTGTCAAAGAGAGTTGCCTAGCTCTATGCTTGTACTTGCCACTGGCTTATTGAAAGACCAATGTCCAAAAGCCCTAAGCCAATCACGGATCGCCAAAACTACACAAAACCCTATCTCATCTTTTTGTGTTGTGAAATTGGGGATAGTCCCATAGACAATTAAAAGCCCCTCTTTCGATATATTTACTATTTTTCTGACCCCCTTCTCTCACCAAAATTTCCTTTCCATATATGCATAACCGCTACAACACCCCTTTATACACACACACACACACACACACATATATATATTTCTCATCACCAATGTTTGTTTGTCTCTCTCTCTCTCTCTCTCTCTCTCTCTCTACTTTTGCATAGCTCATGAGGCATGACCTCTTCAGACTGACATAATTACAAGGACCACACGATAATATTGGCAATGCTGGAGATTGTACCAATTAAGTTGCTTTCAGAGGAGTAGATAACTACTGCTGACTACAATATATGAGGATAGGGGTGATGAATGTACAACAACAACATATATATATTGGAGAGTGCGTGACGATGAGATAGAGAGCATATTACCACACCCAAAAAAAAACCCCTAAAGTCATGCTCATGACGCAAGTAATTTTTTCTTTTTCTTTAATTATTTTCTTGGTTGAGTTTTATGCCCTAGCTATAGTACTACTAGTGTGTACTAAATTCAATTCTGTGGTCGAAATTAACAAAAGCTTAATAGAAAGACTATACCCAAAAAAAAAAAATTTCTATATATACCCATCTAGAGAAAAAAAATTCACTTATTTTATTTACAAGGTCTTTTACTATTTCACAGATTTCCGATCTGTAGTTTTTAGGGGATGAACTATTTACCCAATATGGCAAGATTTGGGGCTTGATCTCTTCTTCTCTACGCTATTATGTAGATAAAATAGTTTTACTTAATTTTCATTATACATTCTTTGTTTCCCTGCATGTACCCTAAGATAACTATGAGGAGTCTAATTTCCTAGCAAGCTAAAATTTTGAAAGAAAGAAGTAAATAACAGTTTTTCGAAAATAATTAAAATAAATAGCATATTTACCATGTAAATGATTAAGTTACGTCAGATTTATCAAGTAATGATATTTATAACATTTTGTAAGTATGTCATTTATCTAGTAAATTTTTTATAATAAAATTTTGTAAGTATGATATTTATAATAATATTTATAACTACGAGGAGTCTAATTTCCTAGCAAGCTAAAATTTTGAAAGAAAGAAGTAAGTAGCAATTTTTCAAAAATAATTAAAGTAAATAGCATATTTACCATGTAAATGATTAAGTTAAGTCAGATTTATCAAGTAATGATATTTATAACATTTTGTAAGTATGTCATTTATCTAGTAAATTTTTTATTTACTGATAAATTTGTTATTTATTTTAAATATTTTTAAATCATGTTTTTATTTCAATTATTTTCTTAAAAATGCTAAATAATTTTCTACAATAAAGTTATTCATTGTGTTTGTTAGTGATGAAGTTTTGATGGAATTTTTTTTTTTTTTAACTTTTCCTAAATTTAATTTTAAAGCATTGCAAAGGTTTAAGTTAAGATCATGTGGAGGGCAAAAGTCCACTGTTGCTTTTTATCTGTTGTGCTAGCTATTGGGATTATCTTTATTGATTATGATATCCAACCAGGCATTTTTGGAGGACCATTCTAATAGTGTGGACCTACTTATTAGGATACCCTCATAATATATATATATATACATATTTTTTTTTTTCCCGTCTGTGCAAGTATAGAGGGATGAAAGGGATAAATTCCTCATATTATATATACATATATGTTGATAGTTCATAATAAGCTTCATCAAAATTTAATCTTGAGCTTTTGAAGTCCACCCTCGTCGTCGCCGAGAAGACGTACGAATGAAGAATTTTTCTCCTACTCCTCCCTATCCCTTCAAGATTATCCTCGAAGAAACTCTTCAGACCAACAAGCTTTACAATTTATCTGACGGTGGAAACCCACCGTTTTACGGTGAACGGGTTACGCAAGAACATGTAGACTCATTTTCAAGGCTAGAGGGAAAAGGCATATGGCCGTACACAACCAACCAGACTAGATCAAACCTATTAAGAATCCTTCCCCGGGAACCGTATTGAACGACCACCGCCTCCGGTGTAGTACTCCTCCC
>JAFMPE010019551.1:0-16389 GCA_024759925.1 Ficus religiosa | reverse complement strand
AGATCTTCGTTTTAAATCGATTGTTCAAACATTTTTCTATAATGCTTTCTCTTAAAAAATTTTGAATTTTTAGTTTTTAAAAATAAGTTTAAAGTAGAGATTCAGACAGAGAATTGGTCAAATTGTTATCGTAGTTAACCCCCCAAAAAAAATACGACTTGGTGACTGATGATAGTGACATATCTAGAAGTACTAAAGAAAACAAAAAAAAATATGGAAGTAACTAAGAAATACTAGTCGTCTGAACTATGACCTGGTCATCTCAAGAAACTCGGTGTATCTGCGTAAATGCAAAGACCTTTTCATGTGCGTGTGTTTATAAACACACACACACACACAAATATATATAGACCTATACGAAGGCATTACTTAGTACCAGCAAAAGTGTAAAGAAATCAAAGAAATTAAGAGAGAGAATCTAGAGAGAGAGAGATGGAAGAGATAAGGAGTTCTGCTATGCTTTATTATGAAAAGTTGTCCAAAGTGGAAAAGCAATGGGCCGAAAACCTATTCCAAAAGTTGGACGTAAACGGAGATGGAAAAATAGGGTTTCAAGTTTACAAGGCCACGCTTAAGGAGGAAGAGAAGCACATGAAGCAGCTGACCGATCCCCGATTCTTCAAGAATCTCGACCGGAACAAAGACGGCTTCCTTGACAAACAAGACATTCTCACCTTGTTTTACTTGGTAAAATCCGAAAGGTTGCTCTTCTGTGATAGCTGTGGAGAATTTCTCATCGGTCGGTACTTCCCTTGTTCCGAATGCTTCGATTCTTCTACCGATGGTTCGTTCTACAAGCTATGCGGCTCTTGTTACCGGACCGGGACCTTTTCACATCACCACGACAATGCCAAGTTTGTGGCGAACGATTTGCTACAGAGGCGAAAGGAAAGCGAGTCAGGAAACTCCGTACAGCCAAACAAGTCTAATAGTGTGGTAACTTAATAATATCTCTTGTCTCACTCGTCAATATTTTATTTTTGAATCCCATTGACAATTTTAACTAAATTTCTTGTATCGTCTTTTTTTGTTTTTCGTTCCAGGATCGCAAGCAAACTTTGGTTTATGATCTTATGACTCAAACAGCCAGCAATTTTATTGCTCGAGAACTCGTTGTTGGAACCGAAGCTGTGTATCATCAATTTCAGGCGCCTGCGGGAAGCGATGCTGCAACTAGTCATGTCCCCGATCCAACTGCAGGCGCTAGTTCTAGTCTCTTTGGTAGTAGTCCTCCCGTTTCCGATCCATCTGTTGGCGCCGCTTCTAATCTCTTTGGTAGTCCCGTTCCGGATCCATCTGCAGGCGCCGCTTCTAGTCTCTTTGGTAGTCCCATTGCCGATCCATGTGCAGGCGCCGCCTCTAGTCTCTTTGGTAGTCCCGTTCCTGATCCAAGTGCTGCTTCTAATCTCGTCAGTGGTGCTGCAACTAACTCTGTTCCCGATCCATCTGGGGGCTTCGATTTTAGCTCCGTTATTGACTTTCTTGGCTCGCTCTTGGCATCTTGAAGTCTTCAAGTAGCTAAACATAAAGAAATTCTACATCCATGTTTTCGTGCTTTGAATAAAATATCTTTAATTTATTGTAACTCTTTGTTGTTCGAATTGTTTCGAGAAAGAAATCTCCATAGACATTTGCTTAATAAAAATGTTTAATGTGTTACTAATGAAATTACTTGATTGTTAGAGAAATTACATTTGTGACAAGAGTTTGAATTTTGGTGATCCCAATTGATGTGCTCTTGATTGCTGATGTGGTTCTGGTCGGGGATCCCGGTCCCCGGTATACTGTACTATATGTGTAGGTCTCTGTGTAGAATATATTAATTGCTATCATCATTGACCAACAAGTTTTATGGTTGGAAACAACACGTCCAAAAATCATGGCAAATCTAATGTAGAATTAGAGAAATTTACTACTATGTTATCTTACAAAGTAAAATTAATTAAGAGATAGAGTACTGTTTTCACGTAATTAATACAAACTCTTTTATAAGGTAGACACACTAGCAAACAAAACATAGAAAGCACTTCTTATAATACTAGCACTACAAAAATAAGGGCCTTTCTCGTCTGTTCTAGGCAGACGAGAAAGATATTTCTCATCGGTTGAGTGACCGACGAGAAGCCAGGGATGAGAAAGGTTCAATTTCTATCTGTTTTCTTCTTGAATGCAACACTGGATTTGCTGAAAATATATGCAACAACACTTAAATTGTCCACCAAAAACTACAGGTCCTTTATTTCCTTATACTTTTCGTCTATTTGGTTCGTGCGCTTGTTTTTAAAATGATTATTTTCTTGTTTTGAAATGAGAAATCACTTTTTCAGAAAAGAAATAGCGTTTGAATATGCACTTTTTTGTAATTCTGAACAAAAGGTGAATTTTCTAAAATAGCATTTGAATAGATACTAGAAAAAGCCATTTGAAAATTAGTTTTTTTAACAAATCTAATAAAATCTTATCATGTTCAATGGAGCATTGGCTTAAATTCATTCCTCTGTTAATTATGACCAAATTATAAAATAAATGGGTTAATCGGATACTGCAGTTCCCACCTCCGTGTGTATTGCGTGTTTGCGCTTGTTTTTAAAATGATTATTTTCTTGTTTTGAAATGAGAAATCACTTTTTCAGAAAAGAAATAGCGTTTGAATATGCACTTTTTTGTAATTCTGAACAAAAGGTGAATTTTCTAAAATAGCATTTGAATAGATACTAGAAAAAGCCATTTGAAAATTAGTTTTTTTAACAAATCTAATAAAATCTTATCATGTTCAATGGAGCATTGGCTTAAATTCATTCCTCTGTTAATTATGACCAAATTATAAAATAAATGGGTTAATCGGATACTGCAGTTCCCACCTCCGTGTGTATTGCGTGTTTGCTCTAATCCGGGTCAACGAAGTCAACTGCCTTTCCTGCCGCCGAAGGAACCTGTGCCTTTGCTGCTGGTGTTACTTCAATGGATTATGGATAAATGTTCACTATTGTCTCTCAAATAGGAAGGGATTCCGGGATTATTAAGTTCTAACGGGATCTGCCTTTGCTTGTGTCTCCACCTGTGCCCATGCCTATGCGAATATTAAGTCACTAAATAAGCTTTAGAAATGATGGGTCAGTTGTGGAGATGAAATGGGAAGTTATGAAATTTTAAAACTTAAATAAAGTAGATGAGAGAAATTTTGAACATAAAAATGTTACCATTGCTACTAATTCCGTTCCCGATCCATCTAGGAGCTTCGATTTTAGTTCCATTTTTGACTTTATTCGCACGCTTTTAACATCTTGAAGTCTTCAAGTAGCTAAACATAAAGAAATTCTACATCCATATTTTTGTGCTTTGAATAAAATATCTTTACTTTTTTTTTCTTTGTTGTTCGAATTGTCTTGATGCGAAAGAAATCACCATAGACATTTGCTTAATAAAAATGCTTAATGTGTTAGTAATGAAATTACTTGAATGTTAGAGAAATTACATTTTGTGACAAGAGTTTGAGTTTTGGTGATCTCAATTGGTGTGTTCTTGATTGCTGGTATGGTTATGGTCAGGGACCGTGTGCTATATGTGTAGGTCCCGTATAAAATATATTAATTGGTATCATCGTCTACCAAATCTCATAATGAGATCGTTATCATTCATTAGAGAGGAAAAAAAAAAAAAGAAAAAAAAAAAAGAAAAAGAAAAACCATGTACGTACCTATTACCAATTTGAGTTTAATTTTTGTCCATCTAGTTTGTCCTTCTACCAGTAAAAGTACACAGAACATTCAAACAATCTTTTCACTTTCTCTCTTTCTCTTTTTCTCACTTTATGGACTCCACATGTTCCCTCCTCCCCCCTTCTTTCTTTCTCAGTGCATCTCCTCTCTCTCTCTCTCTCTCTCACCCTCCCTCGAAAACAAAAGCAAAAAAAAAAAAAAGGCTCAGACCCTTGTTAAGGAGAAATTTAATATCAAATTTATGAACTTTCTTAATGGACCCTTGCCTAACAAGGAACAATAACTTTCTTTCCTTTTGATCTTGCCGTCTTTATTTTCTACGAATTAACTAGTAGACATAGTGAGAGTCTAAACTCAGACCTGATCATTTGTGTTTCTGTTTGGTATGAAAGAAATGTGAGAGGAAAGAAATTTTAGACGAATTTTATGATGAGAACTGATAATTTATAGGTTCTTGATCTTGGCTATAAATATGGCTTTACAACAAAAAAATGTTGAGTGGATATTTCCTCTTTCTTCTTTAAAACTGCTCGATCTTTCTTACACAAACATGAGCCAAGCCACCGAGTGGATTCAAATAGTTAACAAGCTCCCTTATCTTAAGAACTTGCAGCTTGGTGAGTGCAATCTTCCAAGCGTCGAACCTTCATCTCTCTCTTGTCAACACTTCGTCATCACTTTCCGTCCTTGATATCTTTCCTACAACCGTCTCACTCTTTCTATATATCAATGGCTGTTTTCCTTCGGAGGCCTTGTTCATCTTGATCTCTCTGGTAACATGCTATAAGGTTCCTTTCCAGAAGCTCTTTTGAATGTGAGCGGCCTTGAATGCCTAGACCTTGGTGGTAATAACATAGAAAGGTTTCATACCGGAAAATCTTGGGAACATGACATCCCTTTTGCACCTTGATCTCAGTTTGAATGGGTTCGAAGGTTCCATCATAGAAGCTTTAGGGAACTTGACTGCTCTTAGATACCTTAATCTCCGCAGTAATATTCACTTAGAATGAGAATTTCCAAAGTCCATACGGAATTTATGCATGTTGCGTGAATTATATGCACCAGCAAATAATCTCAGTACACTGAATCTTCCTGAGAACATCGAATCATTCTCTACATGCTCACGTTACTCTCTAGAGGTTTTGGAATTCACTTCGAATCAAATTAATCTGAGTCTTTTTTCATCTTTGAAGGAGCTATCATTTTTTTCAAATCAATTCAATGGAACTGTACCTGAATCAATTGGACAATTAACACAGTTTGAAGATCTCGACATTTCGTATAACTCTTTTAAAGGTCTAATTTCTGAAGCTCATTTTTCAAACCTATCCAAACTCTCTCTTTTGAGCTTTCTGGTAACTTGTTGATTTTCAACATCAGTTCTGATCGGATTCCTCCTTTTCAGTTGGATTCAATAAACCTTGCCTCTCGCAAGCTGGGCCGTCAGTTCCCAAAATGGCTTCAAACACAAAAGAATTATTCACAACTTTATATTTCCAACTATGGAATCTCAGATTCTATTCCATATTGGTTTTGGGATGATCTGGGGGAATTCCTTCAAGCCTCACTGAAGTGGATCATCTCGAGGTCTTGGACTTGTCGAACAACAATTTATCCGGAAAAATTCCAACAGGCACTCAACTCCAAAGCTTTGAAGCTAGTTCATACACAGGGAATCCTGAGCTCTGTGGAGCCCCTCTTCTAAAGAGGTGTCCAGATGATGAACCAACTGTTTCGGGATCAGCTGGTATTGCTCGGAATGAAGAAGATCAGGACGGGTTTGTAAGCCAAGGATTTTATATCAGCATAGGGCTGGGATTTGTTGTCGGATTCTGGGGAGTTTGTGGCACCTTAATCATCAACAAGACATGGAGATATTCATACTTCAGCTTCTTGGATGATATGAAAGATTGGCTTTATGTAGCAGCAGCAATGCGTAAAGCGAAACTATCAAGGAGGATCTAAAGCTCAAAGGTCAGTACTCTAATTCGCAAACTGCACAATATTTAAATCCTCTCTTAAGTCTGTCCAAATCCTGAATTGTCTTAAAAAAAACTTGTTGGCTTAATGTTATATATTTCTCTTGCATTTTTAAAGAACCTTAAGTTTCCGAATTAACAAGTATCAAATATATTTTATTTGTTGGAGCAGATTTTGCACATCTACTGGGGAACATACTTCGTACCTTGGAATAAAGATGTGTCTTTACATAGTTCTGCATAGCTATATGGAGCAATGTAACTATATAAATGTACGTAAAAACATATGTAAATTGAATATAATGTAAAAAAATATATATACGTATGCATATACACTTTGAATAGTAATCAGTTAGAAGTTCCTAATAAAGTTAAATAAGGAAAATAATAATAGTAACAAGAGAGAAGAGAATATAAAGATAATTAATGTAGATGTGCTTACGTCCATAGAATTAAAACAATAATTTATTAGCGAAAAACACTATGAATGAGTTCTTATATAAATACAAGTTAAAATATAAAAAGCTGGATAAGTTGGATAATACTTTCAAATCACCTAAAATCACCTAAAATTAAGAAATATCTTAAATTACAATAAAGTTCCTAAGTAATTTACTTTAATAAGAAATGAATTAGAAAACTGGTTTCTCTTATAAACGGTTGGTAGTATTGTGTGCAAAGGACCTGAAGTTTGTTTGTGTTACTAGTTATGTGTAGACTACAGGACTCTTGCTGTCGTAGATTCAATGAAAAGATGGATAATGTTTCTTGATGTAATGAGTTGGAGGAGGAGATGTCTTTACTATAATTATTGTGAAGGTAACTTCAAGAATCCTGCATCTGCTTTTTTTGTTTACGTCATTCATATATTGTTCTCTGTTTTTCCATTTTTATCTTACTTATGCTAATTTGTACAATTCTTGCTGTTTTTCAAGTTTTTGTCTTTTGTCTTTTTTGTCTTTTTTTTTTTTTTCTCCCTGTCGTTTACTACTTCGGTGTTGTTCATTTCTTTTTTGTCGTTTCTATTTTTTGGTTATTTTTTTGCCGGTGTTGATGTCGTTGCTTAGCCTTCAAGAAACAATTTTAGTGGTCGGATCCCCTCAAAGATTGGTATGCCTAATCTGCTAGATGCTCGTCCCACTAAAGTTTGATATCAGACAATCAACTTTCTGGTGGAATTTCTTCAAGCCTCAATGAAGTTGCTCGTCTCTCGAACAAGAACTTATCTAGAAAAAAATGACAATCAGTCTTAAATATTTACTTTGAAATTTCTTCAAGCCTCAATGAAGTTGCTCGTCTCTCGAAATCTAGAAAAAAATGACAATCAGTTTTAAATATTTATTCTTTTGACCTAATAATAAGGTCAACTTTGAAATTTCATACTTAACACCCTCCAACTCATACTGCCAATAAGTGTCATGAGTATTTTTCTGTTAAAATTTCAACTGAGAAGGGAAATTTATAAATATTTCAAAGTTTAAGGAGAAAAATATTACAAATTTAAGTTCGGATGTATTTTATGACAAGTTCAGCCTTCAGGGTTAAATGTGAAATTCTTTTTTTTTTTTTCTTGTTTTTTTTTTTAATAATAGATTTAGTATCACAATGTCGTTAACTTCCATTTCTTTACCTTCAAAATAAATCTTTCCTTTATCCCTAAACAAACTAATAATCATTATTTCGCAAAATTGTAAATATCATTGCTTGAATTCCTTACGGATCATTTTAATCTTCCATACTAATGGACCTCTTGCATGGTAATTGTTATTGAATGGAAGACAAATTCGCTTTCATTACTAAAAGAAACGTTTGTATTAACCACTGTCCAACAACTGATTAATACTCTAAACAATTATATATTGGAAGACTATTGTTACTCGTTTTTAACTTTTTATTTCCTTATTATTTTTCCTGATCTCGCTAATAAATTACTTGGAAATATGGATTAATTGAAACTAACGCTGAAATATTGGACCAATCACGTTAGGCCACATTGCAAACACCAAGCTCTATTTTAGAGCAACATATTTCTATTTAACGTTAAATTTGTTTTGCTGAACATTTAATATTAATGCTTCGTTGGTGAAACATGTTAAACTCAAAATTTTCATCTCAGTTTTTGTCTTTTTCTGAAAAGTCAATAAAAATTATAACTAGCTTTTAAAAAATCAACCAACTCAAACTTAAAAATTTCAACTCAAACCGTTTCACCAAATGGAGCCTAATTTATTTGTTCATCGGTTAGAATGTCTTAAAGCTACTGGAAGCATTCAAGGCATTAGTCAACAGTCATTGCTACATTTTTGTTTTTTAAATTGAGAAGATAACATTAAAATATGTTTCCTTTAATGTTTTCTATTCTTTTCTAGTCTCTACTTTTTCTTTTTCAAACCGCAGTATCCACTACGTAACAAAGAGAAGATTGATCTCCGACCAGAATCACACTTCAAAACCCAACGTCACGGTTTCATTCTCATGTTCGCACGATGGAAAAATCAGGTCTTGCACTAGTCAATGTAATTCATTATTCAATTATTTTCATGATCAACTATATACATTTTCTTGTTTATATACATATATATGTATTTATATGTATATATATTTCTAATTTCCTTCTTCACTTCTTTTATATTCATTTTTGCTCCGAGCTGGTTGCCATATTGCCCTGTTACTTAACCATCTCTGTTGTGATCCGATTGTTCTGTTTCCACAATGAGTAGATCATTGCCTCTTCAGATGATTTTGATGCTCTTGCTAGCTTTTGCTTTACTTCCAAGGTACCAATGGATCCATATTCTAAAACTAGTTTCTCTTGATCATTTCTGTTGTGATACTATTACTCTCTTTAACGGTGATGCCTTTTTTTTACATCCACATAGGCGCCAATGGATCATCCAATGCAGCAGGAGAGCCAAAGATCGGATCATGCTTAGAAGCGGAGAGACAAGCACTCCTCAGGATCAAAGAAGCTCCTCAAGATTAAGGTATCTCCAATCTGTCCTACACTGAAATGAGTGGAGAAATTCCTTCTCGGCTTGGAAATCTTTCTAGCTTGGAGGTTCTTGATCTTGGCTAAGTCTGGGGTGGGTTTCTCATCTTTAACTTGATCTTAGCAATAATAACTTAGAAGGAGAATTTCCAAAATCCCTTTGGAACTTATGCTTGTCACGTGAATTATCTTCACAAAACATTTATTTTGGAGTTCAGCTATCATTGGCTTCCTCCTTTTCAGTTGGATTTTATTTCAGTTAGTTCTTGCTAGTTGGGCCCTCAGTTTCCAAGGTGGCTTCAAACTCAAAAAAAAAAAAAATAAATAAATAAAATAAAGTAAAATAAAAATTCGGCCCTTGATATTTCTAACTCTGGAATTTCAGATTCTATTCCAGATTGGTGTTGGGACATCTCTGCTAAGTGTTGGATGGTGGATCTTTCTAACAATCAAATCCATCGAAAGATCAACACTTATTCATTTGAATTATTCCAAGGTCACCCAAGGATAGATCTCAGTTCAAATAAGCTAGAAGGTTCGATACCACCGTTCAGGTTCAAAGTCGGGGCACTAAATCTTTCCACAAATGGATTTTCAAGTTTGAGTTCCATATGTGATGCCACAAATGAGTTGCCAATGAGCTTTCTTGATGTTTCATTTAATCAATTATCCGGAGAAATTCCAGACTGTTGGTCACCTTTTAAAAGATTAGAAGTTCTCATTCTGGCAAATAACAAGTTGTCAGGAGAAATTCCAATTTCGATTGGCTTCTTATCTGAGATTAAGACATGCATGTGGGTAACAATTCTTTGACTAAAGAATTACCTTCGTCATTGAAGAACTGCACAAATTTGATGGCGCTTGGCGTGGAAGAAAATAGATTAGAGGGACCAGTACCTACATGGATTGGCGAAAGTCTATCGGAACTTCTTGTTCTTAGCTTACGATCCAATCACTTCCCTGGAAGCATTCCCTCGGAGCTATGTCATCTGTCGCATCTTCAACTGTTGGACTTGTCCTTAAATAACATTTCAGGAAGTGTACCAAGTTGTCTAAAAAATCTTACTGCAATGACAAAAAGTTGGGAGAGTGGAGATACAGCTATTGACAATTTTTTACTATATTAGTAACGGTTATGCATTTTCTTATCAAGATGATGTAGAATTGATATGGAAAGGAACACTGTCAAAATTCAGTAAGACTTTGGGACTCGTAAAGAGTATTGATCTGTCAACCAATTAGCTAATGGGGAAATTCATACAGAAATCACTGAGCTTATTCAATTAGTCTTTCTCAACTTATCGCGGAACAATTTTGGTGGACAGATCCCATCAAAGATTGGTAAGCTTGCTTTGCTAGATGCTCTGGATCTATCAAACAATCAACTTTCCGGCGGAATTCCTTCAAGCCTCCCTGAGGTTGCTCGTCTCAATGTATTGGACTTGTCGAACAACAATTTATCCAGAAAAATTCCAACTGGCACTCAACTCCAAAACTTTGAAACCAGTTCATGCACAGGGAATCCAGGGCTCTGTGGAGCCCCACTTCTAAAGATGTGTCCAGGTGATGAACCAACTGCTTCGACGGCTCCGGCAACCCACGATGAAGAAGAAGGTGAGGACAAGCTTATAACCAGAGGATTCTATGTCATGTTAGGACTTGGATTTGTGGTCGGATTTTGGGGAGTTTGTCGCAGCTTAATCTTCAGCAAGACTTGGACATATTCATACTTCAACTTCCTCAATGATGTGAATGATTGGATTTACGTAATGGTGGCAGTGCATAAGGCGAAACTTTTTAAGGATGATCAAACACTAAAGGTTAGTACTCTGTTTCTCATCAAACAATGAGATATATATATATATATATATGTAACTTTGTAAATTATTTTCTGAGAATAAGTCATTTGATCTGTTGTCAAAAACCAGTGTTACATACTCTCTCTCTCTCTCTCTCTCTCTCTCTCTCTCTCTCTCTCTCTCTCTTGGCTTTTTAGCTTTGGTTTCCATCTAATAAGGTTAGAGAAGTCAAATTTTCCAAATTAAAGAGTTAATTTCTTGTGTTTTGTTGAAGGAGCGGTTTTGCAAATCGTACGGAGAACTCTATTTCCCGTTGAATAAAGAGTGTGCTGCTATGCAGTGCATAGCTTTCTGGAGCATGCGGTGTGGGAGTCATGGTTTGTAGTGTTGTGTGTAAAAGAACCTGAGGTTTGTTTGTATTGTGTTGGTTTAGTTATTTCACTTGGACTTAAAAAGGACTCTTGCGGTCATAGAAGGTGTCTTGATATCAAAAATACTGCGTCGTTTGAATTGTAATGAATGGTATGTTCCACTTGTGTTCTCAGTTCCCAATGAAATGTGATTGCTAGTACATTTGTAGTAACTTTCAAAAACCGCAATTTTGTTTTGTGCTGTCGTTTCTTTCCTGTGTTTTTTGTTTGTTATTTTTGTTGATGTTTTTCTTTTCTTTTTCTTTCATGGGTCTTTTTTTCTTTTCGCATTTATCTTTTTTGGACACTGCTGAATGTTTGTTTCTGACAAATCGTAGATATTATTGCATCCTAACCTCAATGGAAAAAAGTAAGTGCTTTATAATAGAAACATGTGATGTGTAATGCTATTTTCGCCTTCACATATGCGAGTGGCTTCAAAATTCCGCGTTCGTTTTCTATGAGTCGTTGATATTGCATATGTTCTTTTTTTTTTTTTTTTTTTTTTTTTTTGTCGTTTGTTTCTTTACTGTCGTTTTCCCTTGGTTGTCGTTTTTTCCATTTTAAATGTCCTTTCCCAATGTTGATGGTTTTAACAGTTGATGTCGTTTGCGCAGGCGTGCGCTTGTGTCCCCCCCCCCCCCCCCCCCCCCCCCCCCCCACCAAAAAATTAATTATGGTCATCAACTTGTGATTAAATAAAATGGGAGAAAATTACCTAAATAACTACATTTTTCATCTATTGATCAACAATGATACATATTCCTCATTTTTTATCAATATGACACAAATTTTAGGTAACTTTAGTTTAATTTTGTGTTGTATTAGTCTAGTATTAATTTTTTTTTATTTCATATTGGTTTAATAATCTTTAAATTTATGTTATTCAGGTGTTTTTCCCTTAAAAGAACATAAGAAATAACCACAATATGTTTAAAGCACATCGTAAATATTAAAAATTCCATTAAATACAGGGGAGGGTTGTCAATATTGAAAAAAGCCCTCCCTATTTTTTTTGGTCTGATCGATATTCTAAATTCCAAATGCTTCTTTTGTTATAATCAATCATTTCTTACAACGATCTTACCATTTCTTCAAGATCACTAATTTTGATGTTTATTTAGTTAAATAAAAGACGCTCTTTATTTTTGAAAAAATACATTTGTTCGTCTTCCATGCCATATAATTGTTTTTCGTTTGAGAAATCATGTGCAGACATTTCTTTCCTTACTATATTTCCTTGGAGGATTATTAGAGAAGAGATGAAAAATAACGTAACAATAAAATATGTTTTTAACAGTTAATTTAAAGCATATACCAAAATATAAAGAAAATATTTATCCAACATAATTTGAGGATTAAAAACATTAGTGTAAAACTCGCACTGCCTAAACCATCCGCTAAAAAAACCACCCAATGTAAAACACGCACCGTCCAAACCATCCGCTAAAAAAACCACCCAATGTAAAACACGCACCGTCCAAACCATCCGCTAAAAAAACCACCCAAATCCCCTGAATTTTGAGCAGTTATGATTTGTAATTGTCACAAATCGCCATAAAATAAATCCGCCTAAACAGCCCAATTACTGCTTAAACCGCTCGCCGTGCACCCTTATCAAAAACAAAAAATGGTTAGAATAGTTTCTGTTGAGAAAATGGAAAATAATAGAACTTCTCATTCCTTCGCAAATCGTTCAACCTACAATTTGCTCTCTTTTTTTCCTTTTGAAATGACGCGCCAGACAATGATTGGTTAGGCAGAGTGCCTCATACGCTAATTGGACAAATGATTCATCTTTGAATTGTAAAGAGTTGAATTTTCCACTTGGATTACCAAGTCATACATGCAAGTAACTTTTAAGAATAGTCATTTTCATAATTCTGTTTTTTATTTGGGAGTGTTAAACATATAGCATAATTTTAGTATTTAAAACATTTCACAAATTTCAAAAATTTACATAATTATTATGTAATTTTGAAGTACAAAACGCGAAAAATATTCTTATAATTACTAGATAATTATGTTATCCTTAAGATATTTTCAAAAACTTACTATGTGTCAATTTAATTCCTATGTACATGTCATGTTGTGTAATCTCTCTTTTTATTTAGGTGAAGTTTCTATATTACTACTTCCTATCGTTTTGCTTGCTTCCTTCCTTCCTGGGTCATTTTCGCCCTCCTTTTATTCTTTTTATCACGATCATCATCATCATTATTGTTATTGTGATTATGATAATTATTTTATGTTTTCTCGTAATGCTACATATATATATATATATATAAAGTCTCGTATCTGTTACTAGATCTAAGACGTCAATGATGTGGCATGTAGGATGATGTCAGCAATAGGGCAAATGTTGGACGGTGGAGTTTGGTGTTTGGAAAGATTCAGAATGAAGTGACAAGTTAAATGTAATATTGTCAGTCGAGTAAATTGTAAAATATTGAAAACAAGGGTGGAAAGGTAATATTCTGAAGGCTTTTTTTATTCGTGCACCCTAAATTTAATATAGAGTTACAATTTACACTTTAAATTTTTAATTTTGACAATTTATACCATAAATTTACAAATCTGTAGCCCCATTGAGAAGCAATGTTGATTTTTTTTAATGAAAATTGATACTTTACGTACATATAGTTTGTTAATTAACAAAAATAAAAATGATTATTTATATCATGAATTAATAACTCATGTACAAATTACATATTAATTTCCTTCAAAAGATTAATATTATTGTTAATGTGGTGCAATTTGATACATATTTGTAATTTCATAGTGCAACTTATTAAAATTAAAAGTTCAAGGTGTAAATTGTAACTCTACAATAAATTTAGGGTGTACCAATACAAAAATGCATATCCTAAATATTAAAATAACGTAAGGAATAATGACAATAGTTCATATAGTTGGAAATGCAGCGTTGAGAAGTTGAAGGTGTAAAAATTACCGGAAGGTAAATGTAACTTGCAAAGAAACAACATGTTAGAGAGGAGGAGCTCAAAAGATGATGATAATGAGCTCTAAACAAGCAACACCAACTTTCACACCTTTTTCATATTCGTTCATTTCTCGATTTCCTCGATCTCTCCACTTCCTCCACAAGCCTTTCTCCTCTTTTACCTTTTTCAACCACTGCCTCATACTTGAATTCACTTTTGAATCTCAAATAACGTGAAATGCAAAGTGATGAAATCATACTGGGAAACAAATCGTATCGAAATTTGAAGACAACCCACTTAGGGGTTAGAAGGTTAGAAACTAAATACTTCAGATTTTTCAACAGGTCATTAAGTATCTAAAATAGAATTACACACAAATTTAAATAAATCTTACAAATTAATATCTCATACTAACAAAATGATTAAACATTAAAAATGTAATATAAGGGTAAGTCATAATAAATGGACACAAAAAGATTGATGAAATGAGATGGTATTAAGTGTATGAGCAAATGATTGTGAAAAACCCTAGCTTTATAAAGTTGAATCATAAGTTTTAAATGTATCAAGACATAGTAAACTATAGGATTACTAGACATACATCAAGAGACTACCGTAGTCCAACTTAATGATCATGGCTAATGAGATTGGGCCTTACAAGCGCAATAATAAATGGAAGATAACCCACTTATGAGTAGACACTTAGGTGACTCCTTGCTACCAAGGTGGTAAATATTAATTAATTAATTAAGAAGCATATCTTTGACTTGAAGACAATTAATATTGAAGAAAAAGTCAGCTACCAATTTTACAAATAGGAAAGTTAGGTTTAATTTTGGCTTATTTATAGGTAAGAAAATAAGTTAATTTCTCTTTTTTTTTTTTTTTTACTTTTGGAATTATTTATTTTCCTAATTTTATTTTGTAGTTTCCCATTTTCATTTGGGACAATTTAGCCTATAAAAATGTTAGTCCATTTATATGTAAAGATAGACAATCGGTTTATAAATAAAATTTTGAGTTTACTAATTTATCCCATTTATTTTTTACTGTTTTATTTTTCTAACATACGCAGCAACATACTCCTTAGAATCAATTTCTATCCATTCTATTTTCTAAATAGTCCCCAAATTCTGCCACCAGACTCAAAATGCAGCTTCGGTGGGGGTTGTGGGTGTTGAGACGGCGGCACAATTAAACGATTCCTTTCTTCGTAGTAAACAGAAAGCCACATTTTTTTCTTCTTTACGTTGCTTCTCTTTTCTTTACTTTTTTTTTTTTTTTTTTCAAACACCAATTAAATTATGTTTTTATTTTTCCACATTTTTTTTTTTTGTTTTCACGGTCCATTCATCAACCTTTCTTTCATCTTAACACTTCACAAGGGACCAAGCTTGCTGAAAAAGACCCATATTCATTGTATAGATCTGATGATGGAGTAAAAACAAAGTCGTTTCAAAATTTTAGACTATTCGAACTCTCAACCTTTGTTTCCCTCTTATTTATCTATTTCTTTATACAATATATATATATATATATAATTGCATAAAACCCCTCTAAAAAATGAAAATTTTAATTCATATTACTCAAAATTTATGTATGTATTAATTAGCCCCTCCTTATCAAAATTTTCTAGCTTCGTCACTGATAGTGGTGGCTAGATGATTGCGTTGGTGGTTGAAAAAAAAAATTAGAGAATGATTCAGATCTAGAAATAATAGCAAACAAAACGTTTTGCAAATGAAAGATATACATTCTGATTGCATACCAAAACAAACACAAATTTGTGATGGTGGGAACATTAACCAAAAAAAAAAACCCCCAATGAAAGATCAATAATAATAAGCGGGTCTCACATTTCATGTCAACCATACATCACAAGGAAAATAAATTCATTGAATACATGTTCGAAAAAATGGACATACATGGAAATGGAAGGATTCAGGTTTGGCATTTACAATGAGTGGTTAATGAATTGAGATAAGCACACAACTGGTCCCAGATTCTTCAAGATTTTAGACAAGGACAACGTCGGTTTCGTCGACAAACACGACGTTTTGACCTTGTCCTCAATTCACACTGGGAGCGAGGCTGCTGTTTTGTGGAGACTTTCTCAAGTGCCAGTATTTTCCTTCCTCCCAATGCTTCAACAGCTCAACCATAGGGCTCATACTACAAGCTTGTTAGCTCTTGTTTCGGGAGCGGGACCTAATTTACGCATCACCACAAGAATTCCAACTTTGTTGATAACGATTCGCTGACAAAGAGAAACTAGTTTATTAAGTACTTAATTCTCTTTTTATACATTTTGTTTATTATCATTAACGACACTAAATTAATTACACGTCTTGAATCAAATCCGATGTCACATTTTTTTTTTCCATGCACATTCATGATCCGGCACATCTAGAGGCGACGATGATTCTATTTCGGATCTTGTAGACTTTTTTCTCTTGCCCTTTTTTATCGCGATGTCTTCATATAGCTGAAGCTGCTGTATTTGAGTGTTTAGTTTGCATAAAGTCAATAAAACATCTTCTGTTGATGT
>JAFMPE010019440.1:0-15917 GCA_024759925.1 Ficus religiosa | reverse complement strand
ACTACACTCATATTTGATATTTAAGTTTAACTCTAATTAAATTATATTTTTTTTCATCTTAATTTTTATTTTTTTTTAAAAATCAATAAAATTTATAATTAATTTTTAAAAAATCAACCAACTCAAACTTAAAAATTTCATCTCGTCTAAAATTTAATTCAAACACCAAACTAACATTATAACAAAGAAATAAAAATTTATGAACCTAAATTGCAGACTCACACACTTACGCCGCATCCATAAAAGATGAAAAAAAAAAAAAAATTAGAAAACGTGTTGAACCAGCCTAGTGTGAAAACACATGGTGTGATGGATATTCATCAGTGACAAAACTGATATTGATTTTTGATTGCACATCTTGACTGATGACTTGGAAAAATGAAAACCTATTCTGAGGAGTGGCCCATCAAATAGAACATGAATAATTTAATACAGCCAAAAATAAATTAAAAAAAAAAGGCATTTGTGAAGGGAGAAGTTGTTTTCCCCAGCAATAAACTAACTTACATTATCTTAGCCGCAACCATAAAAGATGGAAACAAAAAAAATAGAAAACGTGTTGAATCAGCTCAGTGTCAAAACACATGGTGTGATAGATATTCATGGGTGACAAAGCTGACATTGATTTTGATTTCACATCTTGACCGATGACTTGGAAAACTGAAAACCTATTCTGAGGGTGGGCCATCAAATAAAACATGAATAATTTAATACAGCTAAAAATAAAATTAAAAAAAAAAGCATTTATGAAAGGAGAAATTGAAAACTGAAGTAAATTATGTACGGTCCTTGTTGTTGGGTAGAACATTCCAGCTGGTTTCCCCAGCAATAAAGTAACTTGTCAGTTTTATCTTTACCAGCTGTTCGGGAGCACTTTTGCAAACAGTGAAACACTGTCTCATTTGTAAATATGGATGTTTGGAAAATTTGAGTTTTCAAAATTTTTTTTCAAAAATTTATTATTTCATAATTTTTGAAATAAAAGTAATTAACATAACACGTATTTTAAAGTATATATTTTTCTAATTATTCTTTTACCAAATACAAAATTTCAAAATAATTTTTTTTTATCAAAAATTTTTATCTCAAGCTCATATTTTTAAAATTTATCTCAATTCTAAAAGTTTTAATGACAAAACTTCATTTTCAAAAATCCGCTCAAACGGATCCTTGAATTATATATTATATTTAAATATTTATTCAAACTGATATTTATACTTTAATGTCAAATTTAAATTGTGTATTCAAAGATTGTGTCAATGGTTATATATGTATATTTTTTAAAGAAGTAGATCCAATAGCTATTTTCTCCACGGCCACAAATGGGATGCGGAAATGCCTTATATTTTGCCTAAATCATTTGGGAGCTAAAGTAGTACTCTATATAATTGACTGTGAAGTTTCATTAGGAAAAAAAATAAAAATAAAAATTAAAAAAAGGGGAAAGAGAGAAGAAAAGGACTGGATTTTTATTTTTGTTTCTGTTTTTTTTTTTTTTTGGGGGTTACTGAAGTCTGGTTTTGATGAAAACTATAGTTTTCAGATTGTTTTGGCAGAGTCAAGCTTCTTATTTGTTATGCTGTTAGTTTTAACTCTTTTTTATATGTTACAATCTTTAATGTTCTCGCTAAACTTTTTTGCTACAATATTAGATTTTCATTTGGTTTGTTTTCAGTCAATTAGATGGTATTTGACCTCTTACCCCAAAAAAAATAAATAAATAAATTAAAATAAAAGAGAGAGAGAGAGAGATCTTATTTTGTAACAAACATAAAGTTCTTACTGTAAGCTTCAGATAACAGTTTTAATCATGTAAAAAAAAAAAAAAAAAAGAGAAATAAAAAAGAAAAACTACTGTTGAACTAACGATTTCTTTCTGATGTTTTCCATGCAGAGGTTTCTTCGATTCTGAGTAGTTGCGCAATATTCCCTTCATTCAAAGCTATCACGTTTCCGTTACAATTAGTATTAGCGTTTTCTCTTGATTCTCCGAAGGTATCTTTTTCTTTCTTTTTCTTTCTTTTTCTGCACTTTCTGATCTTTCTTTCGTTCTTTCTTTCTTTTTTGTTAATGCTCGAAATTCCTACTACATATTTAAAGTATTCTTACTTCTTTGTTATTTTTCTGCAGAATTTTCCTTCTTCGATCTGTTGCTACTTTCTCTCTGAAGATTAGAACCATGGCTGCTGAAATGGTTGGAGGAGCTCTTCTCTCCAGCTTCCTTAATGTCCTCTTCGACCGGATGGCCACGAAAGAGGTCGTTGACTTGTTTCGAGGAAAGAAACTCGTTGCTGATCTGCTTGCTGAGTTGGAGGTCAAGCTGCTGTCAGCTAATTCACTGCTGAATGATGCTGAGGAGAAGCAATTTCGATATGTCAACGTCAAGAACTGGCTTGAAAAGCTTAAAGACGTGCTTTACAAAGCCGACCATGTTATAGACAAAATCAACACCGAAGCTTTGCGGCGCGAGGTGGAAGAAGGTGAATCTGCAAGCAACGCAAGTTGGATCTCCAACATCATGCCAAAAAATGTTAAATTTGAGAACACTGTAAAATCTGAAGTGCAGAATATCCTTGACAGGTTAAAGCTTCTTTTAGACCAAAACAATTCCCTTGGTCTGAAAGACGGTGTTCCCGGCAAACAATTACAAATTCGATCACATGCTCCTTTGCTAGAAGAATCTCATGTTTGTGGAAGGAATGCTGAAAGAGAGTCTCTTATAGAGTCCTTATTGTCAGACGAGGACGTTGGGCATAACGTATCTGTGATTCCTATAGTGGGCTTGGGCGGCATTGGCAAAACCACTCTTGCTCAGCTCGTTTATTATGACGGCAAGGTCCAAGAACATTTTGAATCGAAAGTGTGGGTGACTGTAGCAGAAGAATTCGATGTTGTCAAAATAACGAGAGTAATTCTGAAGACCATCACTTCAAAAGAATGTGACATGGAGGACTTGCATCAGCTTCAAAGTGCGTTGAAGAATGCTTTGATGGGAAAGAAATTTCTTATTGTTCTCGACGACGTTTGGAATGAGGAGTTTTACTTGTGGGATCTTTTAAAAAGCCCCTTTGAATTTGGAGCAAATGGAAGTAAAATGGTTGTCACGACACGCAGTGCAATTGTTGCATCAAAGATGGGAACTGCTCGGGCTTATGATTTGCAAACAATCTCTGATGGTGATAGTTGGAAGTTGTTTGCAAAACATGTACTCTTTGACAAGCTAGATGTTGGTGTGCAATCTGATTTTCAAAAAATTGGATTTGAAATTGTCAAAAAATGCAAGGGTCTTCCTTTAGCAGTAAAATTAATCGCAGGCCTTTTGCGTTCTGTGTCAGATATAGAAGAATAGAGAAGGGTACTGCAATGTGATGTATGGGAGTTGCAATTTGAAGAAAATCAGAAGCATGGAATTCCTCCAGCTCTATGGTTGAGTTACCGTTTTTTACCTCAACAACTGAAGCGATGTTTTGCTTACTGCTCAATATTCCCCAAAGATTATGAGTTCCGAGAAGATGACAGAGAGAGACTAGTCTTGCTATGGATGGCTGAAGGACTTTTGGATGGAAAAGGGAAAAGAATGGAAGATGTGGGAAAAGAGTACTTGAATGCTCTAACATCAAGGTCATTCTTTCAACAATCGAGTAGATATGGAGAATCAATATTCCATATGCACGATCTTGTGCATGATTTAGCTATCCGTACGTCAGGTGAGTTCTATTGTATACAAGATGATAGCAATTATTTGTCTGGTTACCGCTCAAGAAACATTTATCATCTATCATATAGTACGAAACTTAGAAACCCAATAAAATTAGAGGACCTGACCCGAACAAAGTGTATCCGTACTTTCCTAGCTTTACCGCTAGCTTTACCGTTATCCTATTGCTATGATTATAACCCATCATTGATGCTGAAGAGCCTTCCTGAAGTCTTTCAAAGAGATGGGAATTGCTTGAGGGTGTTTTCTTTGTCCCAATCTTCCATCACGGAGTTGCCTAATTCAATTGAAAATCTAAAACATATGAGATACTTGGACTTATCTGGTACGAATCTCAAAGAACTACCAAGTTCAGTTTGTACACTGTATAATTTGCAAACGCTGATTTTGTCAAGTTGCAAAAAACTCGAACTATTGCCCATCAACTTGTGCAGATTAATCAACTTGCATCATCTTGTGATCAGAGGCACTGCTTTAAAAGAGATGCCGCCCCAGATGTGCAACTTGACAAACCTACAGACCTTAAGTGATTTTGTTTTGAGCAAAAGCAGTGGCTCTAGGATTAAAGAGTTAGAAGCATTGAAGCTTTTGCGTGGCAGCCTTTGTATTTCTGGGCTCGAAAATGTGGTGGATGTTGGGGATGTTTTAGAAGCTGATTTGAAGAAGAAAGAACGTCTTTCAGAGCTTATTTTGGAATGGAATGGTGGTGAAGCTGATGAAGCATCAAAAGAAAAGGAACTACTCAATGCACTTGAACCCCATAGGAAGCTGAAGAAACTCCAAATCGAAGGTTACAGAGGTACAATATTCCCAGATTGGGTGGCAAATCAGTCGTTTGGTGACATGGTTGAAGTTCGTTTAAAAGATTGTCGACACTGTTGCTTGTTGCCACCATTTAAGCAGCTACCTTCTTTGAGAAAGCTTGATATTAGGGAAATGTACGTGTCAGGGATAGAAAATGAGTGCTCTAGTGCTTCCTTGACTAAGCCGTTTCCATCCTTACGAGTGTTATACATGAAGTCTATGTATGAATTGGAGAGGTGGCCTACTGGAGCTAACCAAGAAGGCAGGTTTTACCCTTGTCTCAAGCATATTTCTCTATATAAATGTGATAAACTAAATGTGGGATTGCCTGCTGGTTGTCTTCCATCCCTGGAAAGTATTTCTTTTAAGAATTGCAAAGAAATGGTGCGTGTATTTCCAGCAAGTCAAGAGATTGACATCGCTTATCCCTCTCTTCAGTCCATTTGGCTAAGTAACTGTGGGAAAATGGAGTCATTTTCAGAAATGGGCTGGCCCTCTCCTAATTTAAAATTTCTTAGTATTTGGGCCTGTGAAAAGCTCATTGCAAACCGCAAGAACTGGAATCTCCAACGACTCTCCAGTCTTCAATGGTTATGGCTCACTGGATGTGAAGAATTGGGAGTGAATTCGTTTCCTGAGGAAGGACTGCTTCCATCTACTTTGACTTCAATCGAAATCAGCGAGTTTAGGAACCTTAAAGCACTAAATGGCAAAGGCTTTCAGCACCTCACCTCCCTTCAATATTTACACATCAATAACTGTGAAGAAGTAGAGTGCTTGCCAGAAGAAGGGCTGCTCCTTGCGAATTCAAGGATGTCCTTTGCTAAGTGAACGGTGCCAGAGAGAAACAGGGGAAGATTGGCCCAAGATTCAACACATCCCCACAATAGAAATCGACGGCATAAAAATATGAGACAGAGAAATCGGAGGATGTCCTGTGAAGAGAAACTGAAACCAACAGGCTTTTCAAACTTTCCAACCCAGGTATTTTTACTCTGCTTACGTCTTATCCATTATAAATAAATACTGAAATAAATCGATTTGAAACCAATTTTTCTTATCTAGTTACTTACTCTGCTTTTAACATTCACCCATTTTACTTTTGTTTCTATTTCAGATAATAATATCCCATTTTCAGAATAAAATGATCCATATATATATATGTACATATACGTATATATATATATATAAACACACACACGTATAAGTATACATATATATTAGGACTAAATAAATTGTCAATTTTTCACTTGTGCTGTTGCTATCCCAAACATGAAGTTTATTCATATTTGCTTTCCACTTCAGTTAAATTTTTCCGGTTGAACCAGAAGTTTGGTTGTGAATCAAAACTTTATTGTGGTACTTCTACCTAATGAGCTTAACCGAGGTACTTAGCAAATATATAATTTGTTATTCCGCCATTTTGATCATCATCTAATTTTAAGTACTTATTTTCTTGCCTGGTTAAACTGTTGGTAGCAAGAATTCTTTTCCAAAAAAATATTTCAGATTACTGGTTTTGGGCTAGAATTTAAAATATATATGTGTCTAACTACATTAACATGGTATGTTGGTCTAACCACATAAGTACTGAACAATCTGTTACACTCTGTAATTACATAAAATACTGAGCTATGAACTTGTTATTTGTTTTTCACTTCTTGAATCACTCAATCTAATTGTGTTTGTTGCTCTGTTATGTGCTCTTGGCCTACCTATTGATCTTATTTAAAAGTGTGTGGCGGTTTCTCTTGTGCAGGATGTGGGGATGAAGATGGCTGAAGATTTCACGACTTAGATAGTGAAATTCTGTTTCGTTCTTATCGGCAATATGGAGAAACCAACTTAGATAGTCAACACAGTTGCATGAGCAATTTCCTGCAATAATCCACCTGAGAAGTTGATTACAGTACTTTGCAAAGCACTCTTGTATGAAAGATGGCATTTTTATCACAGTAGTTGGCGACAAGCTTTTAAATATAAACCAGAGGTCTACTCTTCTTCACCTTGGACCACTTTCTAATATAAACCGAATAATCCCCTCCTGATCCCTTTGAGAAGGTAAGCTCGTTTCCTATTTGAGTTATTTGTTGTGAATGTTAAAAGCTAAAACTTTCGAGTCGATCTTTCAAAGAAGTAATTTTTTTTTTTTTTTAAACTTCTTCAGTATTTTAATTTGGGGGTCAAGAAGCTTTGCCTGGCTTTGAAGTTGAAGGCTTTAGAAGAGTTGATTTTGACGATTGTCCTTCCGGCCTACAGTACTTCCAGTGCATTTTCCAATTTTCGATTTGGTTGTGAGGATGGCTGGAGATTTTACAACTTTTGTCAGAAGACCAAACGATTGTATTAAATCATACGGAGATTGTTGAATTCCGTTTGTTTCTTTTCAGCAATATGGAGCAACTAACTTAGATAGTCAACACAGTTTCATCAGCAATGTCCTGAAAATATCCACTCGAGAAGTTGATTGTTTATCTCTGCGCAATTATCCACTTGAACCAGAGGCCTACTTTGCAAAGCACACTCATATGAAAGATGGCATTTTTATAACGGTAGTTGGCGACAAAGGCAATTGTCTGTAAGAACCTGACTTTGTTTAACTATTTTCTTTTTCTTCACTTTGGTTTCATTTGTCCCGCTTTTGGTGTCTTGTTTCTTCCCCACGTTTAACCAGCGAACGGCACACCCACTAGGAAAGCAATCCGGTCTCAAAAGAAAAAGCCATGGAGTTTCACCTGTGAGTTTGCTTTATTAAAATCAATCGTCTTCTAGCCATCTTCCATAGCGAAAAACAAAAATGTGACGCTTTTAGGAGCTACTCATGCAGGCACGTCTTAGTAATGTTGGTTTTGTTATTATAGTTGGGGAACTTCGCTTATATTTTTGTTCCCACAAACGCAGATGGCATGGCGGAAGCTCTGAGTTGGGATTAGAAGATGATTTTCATTGATTTGGAGGTCAGGGGTTTACAAGACTTGATTGTGATGGTTGTGTTTCTAATCCACAATGTGCTGTTCAACATTGAGAAGCATTGTCATCCTCTTTGTTAACAAGCAAACCATGAATTACTTAGCTTCCGTTTGGCTACCTGTCAGGTTTGAACTTAAAGTTTTCATCTTAGTTTTTGTCTTTTTCTAAAAAGTCAACAAAAAATATAATTAGTTTTCGAGAAGTCAACGAATTTCAACCTAAAACTTCCATTTCCAAACCCGTACATAAAACGCAAGCCTAATCCAGAAAAGAAACAGTTAGTGAACACATAGAAAAGCTTTGTTCTTCTTCCTTCTTTTTTTATTTTTCAACCCTACTTAACTTTAATCAACATTCACTTTTCCTATAGTGATCTCTTTGAAGAAGTTTGATTACATGCAACAGCTAATTTCAATATTATTTATGCTCTTAGTTCAGAAGATAGGTATACTCTTCTTCACATTGGCCCTCTTTTAAATCTGATCCGAATAATCCCTCTCATGGTCCTGTGGTAAGATCCAATTACTTGTGTTTTCATTTTTCTTTAGCATATGAATATTTCAAAATTTTTCATGGTTTTGATCCTATTTTCCATCTTTTTTCCTGAGAATTTTGACAATGCCCTTTTTCCTTTAGATTGGATAACAAGTGGGGTTGATATTTTTTGTTGCACTGTAGAGTGCTGACCACCTTGCAATTGCAACTAAGGCGCCAATTGCAGCGATTGATTTACATACACTTTATAATGCTTCTGATGATGGCGGTTCGGAGTTCAGATTCTATGCTTTCCAAGATTGAGATATGGTCACATTTCCAATTTGCACAAGATCAGGTTTTGAACCAAAGACCAGGAATTCTTGGTCATCCCTTTAAAGGTAACCGATTTTTCTATTTGCTATCTTTGTTGTGCCAGCTAACAGTTAAAACTTTCGAATTGACCTTCCAAAGAAGTAAATTTTTTTAAAAAACTTGTTCAGTATTTTAATTTGGGGCTGGATTTGGAGTTCAAGTGCATTTTCCAATTTTTGAATTGGTTGTGACATGGGCCTACCGGATACGCGGCATTATAGAAGCGGACCGAGTGGCAAGCAAGTCAAAGAAATCAGAAGGACTTGAGCAAAGTGGCAATTTTGAATTCGAGGGGAATTAGTTATCATCATGCATAAATAGTCTGTTCATTGTAAGCTATGGTTATTTGAGAGTTTCTATGTCAGATGGCAAATTTAGAAAAACCGGGGTATTCGAGGGAGTCCTGGAATCAATTTGTATCAGTAAAACTCGGGTTTGGGGCGTAGGAAAGCGAGAGACAAAACAGATTGTACAAGTTATGTGGTTTTAGTGGACCGGGAGAGCCAAGTGGATGTAGGACACATTGTCCGAACCACTATAAAATTGTTTGTGTCTGCTTCTTGGATGCCCTTTTTTTTTTTTTTTTTTTTTTCATTTCATTTTAATTTGTTTCGTATATCTGATGCGCGGTAAAATTGTGAATTTGGTTCTACAATGTTGATGGCCTTTTTACATTAAGAACCTACAATTTTTTATTTTTTATTTTTTAAGTAATGAACCTATATTTTAATCATATTGTTTTCTAGTTAACAAAAAAAAAAAAAAAAAAAAAATCCTTGTCCTTATCAAAATTCTATAGTATGATATGAAAAAAGAAAAATATCTTATTAATAGAATAAAGCTATATGGAAATATTTTAAAAATTCACCGAATTTAATGATGATCTAACTGTCAACACAATATAATAATATGTCTATATATATATACTGACTACAATTAAGAAATAAAAATTTCTGAACCTGAAATGCACACTCACACATTTGCACATCATAAAAGATTAAAAATAATAATAATAATAATAATAATTAAAAAACATGTTGAACGGCTGAGTGTGGAAACACATGGTGTGATGGACATTCATCGGTAATAAAGCTGACATTGATTTTGATTTCACATCTGACTTGGAAAAGTTAAACCAACTCTGAGGAATGGGCCATCCAATAGAGCATGAATAATTTTATACAGCCTAAAAAAAAAAAAAAAGGCATTTGGGAAAGAAGAAATTATTATTATTATTATTATAACATATTAAAAGAATACTCACTTTTACTGGTTTTTCTACGGTAATTTTTATTTTTTTATAGTTTAATGATTTTTTTTTTTATCTTTCATCACTAATTATTTTTTCTTTGTTACAGTATTATACCGGTTTTACCCTTTCTTTTTTTTTTGGTCAATTGGTAATTTTGCCTTTGGTTTTAGTTACTTTTACTGTTTGATACAGTGTTGGGACAACTTTATCCTTCTAAAATTATTAATGGATGATTTTACCCTTCCTTTGTAGTTGCTTTTTTCTTTACTACTGTATTATTCTGGTTTTACCCTTTCTTTTTTTTTAATCAATTGGCAATTTTACCCTTGGGCTTTAGTTACTTTTACAACTTACTACAGTGTTGGGATAACTTTGTCCTTCTAAAATTATTTATGGATGATTTTACCCTTCTTTGGTAGTAGTAGTAGTAGTTTTTTTTTTTTTTTTTTTTTTTTTTTTTAGCTACAATAACTGGACATTGTTACCCTTTTAATGTGTATTTTTGATTTTGTTCATTGAAAATTTGTTAAAGTGTAATGTTTGTATGTATATAATCTAATTGAAAATTATTTATTTATTTATTTTTGTAAAAAACAGTAAACTAAAAAAAATAATAGAATTTGTTTTTGATTTTGTTGTTTTTCTTTGATCTTTTTTTTTTCTCCATTTTAGTTTTTTTTCCTTTTGTTTTTTCTTTCTGTTTTTTTTTTCCTGCTTTCTAAGATTTAAATTTTAAAGTTTAGTTTTTTATTCATCTTTTCTTCATATTGTTTGTTATTTTATAATTTTTTAATGATTTTTTTTCCACATTTCCGATTTTCAAAATTTTTTTATTCTCTTTTTACGATTTGTGCTTGGTTTTTTTGGCTTTTTTATTTGTTGGGTTTTGTTCTTTTAGATGTTGTGGTTAATTTTTGTGATTTGCATATATATAATCTAATTGAAATTTATTTCTTTTCTTTTCTTTTTTCTTTTTGTAAAAAACAATAATTAAAAAAATAATAATAGAATCTGTGTTTGGTTTTGTTGTTTTTCTCTAATCTTTTTTTCCCCTGTTGAGTTTTTTTCTCCTTTTGTTTTTTTTTTTCTATTTTTATTTTTAATTATCTTGATCATTTTTATTTCTCTATCTTTATCTCTGCATCACCGGAGAAAAGTTTTTAGATTATTATTAGTATTATTATTAGTTTACATTTTTATGATTGAGGGAGATCCTAAAAAAAATTTAAAGACAAAAAGATGAAGCAAAATATAGATATGGTCTGTTTTCTTTTGTTTTGTTTTGTTTTTGATTTTTTTAAATTATTTATAGCTTTTTTTTCCCCAGATTTATATATTTTGTTTTTTGCCTTTTGAATTATGTTAATTTATTTTTCTAACTTACAATGATGAAGGTTTGGAATGGGAATACAAAGAGAACTATTGAAAACTTAATATAATTATATTATTTATTTTTCTCTTTTGTGCAATGCACAGGTATTTCACAGGTGGAATAATAAGGACTTTCATTGTTCTTTTCATTCTAATGATGTTTTTATCAGAAGATCAAACTACTGTCTTAAATCACGAAAACGGAGTAACCAACTTCGATAGCCAACGTGGTTTTATCAGCAATGTCCTGCAAGTGTCCACTTGAGGAGTTGATTGTTTATCTGCGTGATGATGGCGGTTCAAGGTTCACTGTCTATGCTCTTGTAGAGGCTTCTCATTTTCTCTACATATTGGATGCTCTTTTGCAAATTGTTCGATAGGTCGAACTATGAGCACCAGAGCCCTACTCTGCAATGCATTCTTCTCTGAAAGATGTCATTTTTCACAGGAATGGTGGCGACTAAGGTACGCAGTGAAAGCAAATTTACAGTTTTTGACTATTTGTCAGACTTTGAGCTAAAGCTTTGAAAAAGTGTCTTGTAAAAAAGAAGAAAAAGGAGCACCTAGTAGGGCGATTATCCGGGAAAACAAAATGGGCTTGATTAGTATTTGTTTTGGACCACTTCTTTTTTTTTTTTTTTTTTTTTTTTTTTTTTTTAAAGATTTTAGTTGATGGACAGTGGAGGAAGTCGATTGTAGATGGAATGATGAAAGATGCCCAGTTGGCCTCTCAACTTTAAAGCTCATGTGTTCGTAAGGTTGTTAATTTGATTCCATAATTCCATGGATTCCTTATTTTAGGCTAAGCATGATACTTTTATTTGCATATGAGTGCTGCGGAAAAGATGTGAAAATATGCATACAAGAGGCAACTTTGCATTAAATTTAAAATATTTTTGCTCACTTATTCCCAAGTTCCTTTTTTTTTTTTTTTTTTTTTAATAACTGAATATCTTGCAATAATCTAGATAATAGTATCATCAGAGATGGCCAATGGACCTTCCATCTTCGACTTGGACTGTGAAATGTATTCAAACGATACAGACACAATCCTACATAAATTTTGCTCCTCCATCAATGAACAGAACAGCAATGAGATCGAATTGTGGAATTTCCACAGAACTATTACAACACGACCAGGAACGGCATTATATGGGAGTGCTTGGTATGTCTATCTCTGCTGCTTAATAAAATTTTGAGTAGAGAGTTCTTGGAAAATATATGGTGGAAGGGCAAATAGATTTGCTTCTTGTCACGTGTTTCTAGCCCTGTTTTTTTTTAAAAGAATATTTCTAAAAATTGAGTCTTGCATGGCAATTGTTAACGGATTTTAGTGTGTGGACTTTGTTTTTCATCTTTTATAGGTGCCAAAGGGTGAGCATAGCAGACGTCGTCGAAGGTAAAAAGTAGACTTGAATTACTTAGCATGAAAAAATGCAGTGTAACCGAGTAGGTTATGTGGACCATAACTGTTTCGTACAAGTACCATGTAGCATGAAAAAATGTAATAAAATCAATTGTTTTAGGTAGATTGGTGGTCATGCATATTTTATAACAAACCTTATGTGATCGCATTTTTATTCTATGTAGAGTTGAAGACAAGAACAGAGTTAGATGTCAAAATGGCCATGGTCCCGAAAGAAACAAGTCAACCACACAAAAGATTCTAATAACGGAATTGCAAATGCGACAAATCAAGATGATCAGCCAGCTATGGAGAATTATCTGTAGAAACCCGACTTTCTTTTTCACCATTTTCGTCGTCTTCTATTAATTTCATTTGTCCCGCTTTTTGTTTCTTATTTTTCATCTTCTGGTTTAACCAGTGAAAGGCAGAACAACAAGGAAAGCAATGCAGTCTCAAAAAGCAAAAGCCATGATTTCTCCAATTTTCTGTAGGTTTATATTTCTCTTTTTTCTCTCTAGTTTTCTTTATTGTAGTGAAGTTATACACATCTTATTCCTTCTTCTTTGCTCTTGTTCAATTACATGCAACAACTAATTTCAAAAATGTTTAAGCTTTTGAGTCAGGAGCTAGGTCTACTCTTCTTCACCTTGGACCACTTTTAAATATAAACCGAATAATCCCCTTCTGATCCCTTTGAAGGTAAGCTGGTTTCCTATTTGAGTTCGTTGTTGTGACTGTTGAAAGCTAAAACTTTCGGGTTGATCTTTCAAACACGTAAAAAAAAAAAAAAAAAAAAAAAAAAAAAAAAAAAAAAAAACTTGTTCAGTATTTTAATTTGGGGATCAAGAAGCTTTGCCTGGCTTTGAAGTTGAAGGCTTTAAAAGAGTTGATTTTGAAGATTGTCCTTCCGGCCTACAGGACTTCCAGTGCAGTTTCCAATTTTCGATTTGGTTCTGAAGATTTGACAACTTTTTATCAGAAGACCAAACTAATGTCTTAAATTAAACGGGGATTGTGGAATTCCGTTTGTTTCTTCTCGTCAATATGGAGCAAGCAACATAAATAGTCAACACGGTTTCATCAGCAATGTCCTGCAAAGGCAAAGGATTATCATATTGAATATAAATTGCAGACAGTTTTCTCTCTTTATTTCCTCTTTTGTAGATCCAAAGCGTAAAGAGAGGGATTTTCCAAAGGTGTCTTTTTTCTTTTCTTTCTTCCGCTGAAAACGACAATTATACATCGATTTTGAAAAAATAAAATATTAGAAAACGATAACAATAAGAAATGGCCAATATTAACTGGAAACCAATTTCCAGGCGACAACAGCTCAAAAAGTTCTACTGCCTAAAAACTACCATTTGTTAAAATAACGCTAACTAGAGGAAAAAAAAAATTCAATAAAATTAAAACAACAAAGAACTTTCAAAAACAATAACAATACAAATACCGATTCTCAACAGGAAAAATAAAGGATAAGAATATCAAAACACTGCGAACACGAGAACAATAATAATTAAAAAAACGGTGACACTATTCATGAAAGACAAAAAATAAGTAGTTAAACTATAGAAATTATAAAACGTACAAGATATTAAAACGACAGTCTTGAGAAAGGACAGTTATCACAAAAACAGTTTACACACAAACACACTCACTTAAACGTACGACATAAAAAAAAATGACAATAACTTGGATTCACAGAGCTTATATATATATATATATATTTGATTTGTGTCCCTAATATTATAAATATATATTGATTTGAAAGAAAAGAATGGAGCCTCTGAAAGGGCTATAGTGCAGAGCTTGTGTTTTTAATTATAAAAAACAAAATAAAAAAGGACTCCACCCTAAGATTCATAGGCACCACGAATGAATATGGTCAATCCCCTAATGTTCATGTAATGCGATGTCATTACGTCTGTATTTTCAAAGAAATTTCCATAAAATATGAATGGTCTCTGCATGGAATTTTCAAATGAAGTATGAAGAGAGTAATTTCAAAAGAAAAGAAATTTCCATGAAATTTCCATGGAAGTTTCAAAAGAAATTTCCATGAAGTATGAATGGTTTTGGAAGTTTCAAATGATTTATCAAAATAAAGGGAAAATAAAAAATAAAAAGGCTTGTGATTTGGTTCTACAATGTTGACGGTCTTTTTACATTAAGAACCCACAATTTTTTTTAAAGGAAAGAACCTATATTTTAATCATATTGTTTTCTAGTTAAAAAAAATTTCCTTGTCCTTATCAAAATTCTATGGTGTGAAATGAAAAAAGAAAAATATCTTATTAATAGAATAAGGCTATATGGAATATTTCAAAAATTCACCGAATTTGATGATGATCTAACTGTCAACACAAGATACCAGTGTGTGTATGTGCATCGACTACATCTACATTTGGTCTTCAGGTTTAACTCTTAATAAATTATATTTTTTTCATATTAATTTTTATCGTTTGTTTGAAAAGTCAATAAAATTTATAACTAATTTTTAAAAAATCAACCAACTCAAATTTAAAAATTTCATCTCATCTCAAATTCAATCCATGTAATACCTAATTTTTTTCAATGTTCCTATTTTCCTTTTTAAGGAATTAATTTCATATTATGAAGGTATGCATGAAAGAGCTCGATTTAGAGCTTTTGAGAAATTTTGTGAGTTCTTATAGATCAATAAGACTCAAAACAGATTGCTTAGCCTAGAAACGGACCTTTTGAGTCGAAAAGGATGGAAAAGTACATGATTTTATGAAAGTCAAAGGTTTGACCAAAAAGTCAAAATTTGACCGAAAAAGTCAAAGTTTGACCAAGGAGAGTCAAAGGGTTGACCATATAGTACTTTGAAATGCAGTATGAAAGTATACTGCGAAAATATTTTTTTGTTAGCTAGATAGCAAGAATAGGCCTTAAATCACCCTAGAAAAAAATTAAGCACATCAAATTAAGATCAAAGGCAAAAAGGGCTCGGAAAAATAAGAAAAAAATTATTCTATCCAATTTTGCACAGATAAATTTTTGTACTGTGGTACAGTATAAAAATACTGTGGATTAGTGAAGCACAGTATTAAAAATATCAGTGTAGCACAAAAAAAGGAGATTTTTGGAGGAAACAAGCCAAACAAGGCTTATAAGGGATGACATCATCCAACTTTTTAATTATGATGTCATTAATCCTTAAATTAGCTTGGAAAGAATTCTTGGAAGCTTCTAGCTCCCCCTAGGCCGGCCACCTCATGGGGTTATCAACCAAATATCAAAAATTTTGGGGTAAATTTCACAAATAAGCAAAGTTCTCCAACCTCTATAAATACCCCTTGAGCCTATTCATTTTAATTGGAAAACTTGGGGAAGTTCTTGCCATTTTCTTCTTGAAAATTTCCGCAGCCAAGAGGGAGAGAAAGAGAGTAGAAAATCAAAAATTTCTTGAGAGCTTTTGCTTAGGGTGTTCGGTTTACACTAGGGAAAAGCCAAGAAAAGTTTAGAAATTTTTTTGGGTCTCTTGGGTGTGTGGCCGAGTGAGTGAGGGAAGGAGAAAGGGA